>JAWNNB010000963.1:0-256729 GCA_035043285.1 Drosophila subsilvestris
CGGCCATGGCGAACCGTCGCACAGTGGGGCCTCAGCCGCAAAGAGGTGTCAAAAGTCAATGCATTTTTTTAACGCTTTGGATAAATCCAATACACGAATTCGATAGAGTATTTTCCAAAGCTTTCAAAAATAAAATTTAAAAAGAATCGGACCTTTAGTTTAGGAGATATGAGAAATCAAAGTTGAAAATTATTTCCGTGTGCAACAATTTATTCAACTTTTATTGACATACTGCATCTTTCAGCTAGAATAAAAATTAAACTGTGTGAGGTATCATTTTGTTTTTGGTATTGAAGGGGCACGCAGGTTCTCAAATAAACCAGAGGGCGACGAGAAAAAAGCACAAAATTCCAGGATGTATTCCAGGGTGTATTTTCCAAGTATATTTTCAATTGTCACACGTGTATGATACAGCAGTTTTGTGTCTAAATCAATTACATCCACACCCCCGCAAGGAGTATAAAAACAAGGTGACGCCGTGACGTTGTAGGCGCTTCGAAACGTTGGGAGTCGAACGCGAACATCCCGCCGCCCTTGCAATATGTTGCAAAATATGGGGAGTCCAGTGTGCCGCGATCAAGACCGGCACGCGCCCGACAGCGTCCACCCGAAAACGGTGTGCTGGGCGACAGGGAGCCCCTCGGCACTCGGCAGCACTCCATCGCGGATGATGTCCGCGTATACGTCCGCTCCCAGGATGAGAGCCACAGTGTCCGGGCGATGAAACTTGTCGTCGGCCAGCGTAAGGTGAGCGAACTTGCTGCGCACTCGCTCACCGATGGATGCGGAAGGAGTGCGCATAGGAAGCTTCGGGTCCACTCGGAACACGACCTCCAACCGGAAGTCCGGAGACATCGGCGACCGGAGCACTGCTGCACAGGCTTGTTCGTCCCCGATCATGGACGTGCGCAAATGGAACGCCTTGGCGAGCGACGCGGTGATCCCGGACATGGGTCGGCAGGGATCGATCAGCGCCCTAGTCACATGCGTGGTGGTTCCGTTGTCGACGGTGACGCTTGCGGTCGGTAGCACCTGAGGGTTGCGGTGCTGCAGCAGTGTGGTCAGAGTTGGAGGTCGGCTGGAGGACGCGGACGACGCCTTCGAGAGCGGAGTTCGTCGAGCAGTCGTTGCTGCCCGAGTGCGAGATTGACGGGAGGCGGAAGGCGCTGCCGTCGGATGCGGAGCTTCGGGTTCCGCGGTTGCGGCCCGGAGGCGAGTTCGGCGGGAGGCAGAGGACGTCGTCTTTGCACGTGACGGTCGGGTCGTAGCTGGTGCAGACGGTGCGGCTGTTTCCGGAGTGTGCAGGAGCGTGTGGTGGTTTCCGCGGCAGTGCCGGCAGTGGTCGCCACTGCGGCAGTCACGTCCAGAGTGTTCGTGGGCAAGGCAGTTGGAACAGTACTTGTTCACAAGTACCGCCCGCAAACGCTTTTCAGCGCTCAACCGCAGGAACCGTCCGCACTTCCGTAGAGGATGGACGCCTCGGCAGACTCGGCAGCGGTAGGACATGGTACCTCGGGTACGTCTGCTGTCGTGGGCTTGCTCCTCGGTGCTTTTACGTTGGGTCTGATGGGGTGCCATGATGAGAATGTGGCTGCGGAAATCGGAAGCTTGGATTAATATCTATGTGCAGGAGAGTTGTATGGACTACTTTTACTTAAGCCTAAGGAGAAGAAGGCGGATTCTTATGGATCGGACCCTACGCGGGAGTAGGTGGACTGGATATCCGATTCCATAGGCAGCAGGACGACCTTAGTAATCGGTCTTTTGATAAGTCCTCGGACCGTGGTAAGGTCTATCACACGGACTTTACCATCGGGACCAGGGTACGTTTTCTGTACCCGTCCGAGACGCCACTCGTGAGAGGGGATGTTATCCTCCTTGATAACAACGAGGTCTCCCACCTCTAGGTCTCTTGTTGGATGCTGCCATTTGGTTCGTTTGTGCAACTCTCGCAGGTACTCCGTCTTCCAGCGCGAACAGAAGTGCTGGTTTAGAGCCTTAAGATGTTGCCAGCGGTTCAGGATGGAGGAGGCGCTCTCTTTGATTTCGGGTTCCGCCACGGAGAGTAGCGGCCCGCCGATCAGGAAGTGACCCGGGCTTAGGGCCAGCGGGTCATTTGGATCCTCGGACATGGGAGAGATCGGTCGCGAATTAAGGCAAGCCTCAATTTTGGAGAGTAAGGTGGAGAACTCTTCCAATGTATATTTGGTCGTACACATCGACCGTTGAAACAGAGTTTTGAAACTCTTCACGCCAGCTTCCCACAGACCACCCATGTGAGGGGCTCCTGGAGGTATGAATCGCCATGATAAGCCCTGCTGACTGTATACCGCAGAAGTCCGAGTTCGAATGGCCTCGAGAAGGTCTACAGCCAGAGCACGGGACGCGCCGACGAAATTCCTGCCGTTATCAGACTGGACCTCGTGAGGGCATCCTCGTCTCGAGACAAAACGCGCGAAAGCAGCTAGGAAGGTGTCGGTGGATAAGTCGGACGTGGCCTCTAGGTGGATGGCTTTCGTGGTGAAACACACGAACACGCACACATAACCTTTGGTTATGCGGCACGCGCGTCCGGTGAAGCTTTTGACGTCGAAGGGACCAGCGAAGTCGACTCCGGTGTATGTGAAAGGTCTGGAGAAAGTGACTCTCGTGGCCGGGAGGCCACCCATTAATTGGGTTTGGAGTCGCTTGCGATGGACTACGCACACCTTACAGGATTGGATCACTGCCTTCACTACGTGACGTAGTCGAGGGATCCAGTACGTTGCGCGGAGAAGGCGGATTACCAGTTGGTTCCCACCATGGAGGACGATGTGATGGGTGAAGCGAACCAACAAGCGAACGAGGAGGGATGCGGGTGGCAGTAGGATCGGATGTTTCTCGTTGTAGGACATAGAAGCGGAGGCCTGGACTCGGCCACATGCTCGCATGATACCGTTCTGGTCAATGAATGGATTGAGATTCCGTAGGGAACTCGAGGCAGGGAGAGGACGTTGGGTTGCAAGGCACCGATGCTCGTCCGCATAGTGCATGCCCTGCGTAACGGTGGTAACGGCCTGCAGTGCGGCCGCTATCTCTGCCCTGCTTGGCTCCTTGGAATTGTGGACTGACTCATCCTCTGGATAAATCGCTTTACATAAGTCAGAGATCCGAGAATCGGCTGAGGATGTCAGAGGCTGTGCTAATTGCATGCAGCACCTTGACTGTTCGTTTCTCCGGGTCAGTTTCCGGGGCTGAGTCTGGTGGACATGGCCACTCTGATCGCGGACAGCGCAGCCAGGCAGGACCATGCCACCACATGTCGTTTCCCGCGAGGTCGCTGGGTCCTAGCTCTCGGCTGGCTAGGTCGGCAGGATTGTCCTCCGATCGAACATGACTCCATAGCTTGCCGGAGCTACAGCGCGCTATCTTGGCAACTCGATTGCACACGAACGTGGTCCACTCGCACGCTGGCTTATGCAGCCAGGCCAGCACAATGGTAGAGTCAGTCCAGAGGACACCTGCCTAGTGTCTAGCGGCATCTGTGGAAGGATGGCAGCGGACAGCTCTGCCAGAAGGACCGCTCCTCACAGCTCGAGTCGAGGCAAGGATATCGTCTTCACGGGGGCCACGCGAGTCTTAGCTGTTAGGAGAGAGCAGAAAATGCCATGCGGCTGCTCCACTCGGACGTAGATCGCCGCACCGTAGGCACGCTGAGACGCGTCGCAAAAGCCATGGATCTGCACCTTGGCAGTCGGACAGACGTGTATCCACCTTGGGATGTGGATCTGCTGGATGGCCGAAAAACTCTGCAAGAAGGTCTCCCAGGTTTGACGAAGATCGCCAGGAAGGTTATCATCCCAACCTAGATCTCGTAGCCACACTTCCTGCATGAACATCTTAGCCTGGATGACAAAGGGGGCAAGCCATCCCGCTGGATCGAACAGCTTCGCAATTTGGGACAGCACATTGCGCTTCGTGCAGGACTCCCGATGGGTTAATTCGGGAGGGACGAAAAAAAACTCGTCGGCACTGGCTTGCCATCGGATCCCTAAGGTCTTGGCGATACTGCTTTCTTCGAGCTCGAGGAAATCAGTTCGTAGCAAGTGGTCGGGAGGTATCCCGCTCAGCACGCCCTTCTGATTTGCTGTCCATTTTCGGAGTGGAAAGCCGGCGGAATCGAGTGCTTTTCGCAGCTCGGCGATGGCGGAAATTGCCTGAGGTTGGGTATGGGCACCGGCTAGAACGTCGTCCACGTACATATAATTGGCCAAGATGTCGCTGGCCATTGGGAACCTAGGACGCACTTCTTGTGCGAGTTGCTTTAGGACGCGAATGGCGAGAAATGGCGCGCAGTTGACTCCGAAGGTGACCGTATCGAGCTCATAGTCACACACGTCCCCGCTAGGATTGCGAAAGATTATCCGCTGGTAGGGAGTGTGTTGTGGCGCCACGAGGATCTGCCGATACATCTTATTGATGTCGGCGTTGAAAACGTATCGGAACACACGCCACTTTAGGATTTGCATGGTCAAGTCGGACTGCAGGACTGGCCCTGAATGCAATATATCGTTCAGGCTTTTTCCGTTCGAAGACGGGCTGGACGCGTTGAAGACCACGCGAACTTTGGTCGTTGTGCTTTCTGGCTTGAAAACAGCATGGTGTGGAAGATAGAAGTGGCCGGAGTCATGACAGGGTGGAACCTGTTTCATGTGGCCAAGCTCTAAGTACTCGTGAATGACGGCGTCGTACTGTTCCTTGAGAGGCAAGTTTCACTGCAGACGTTGCTCGTTTCTCAGAAACTGGGCGTGAGCCGAAGGCCTGGAGTAACCCAAGTCTATTTTTTCCGGACATTTGAAGGGAAGAGTGACGATGTATCTCCCGTCGGAAGCCCGCTGCGTGGTATGGAGAAAGTTTTCCTCGCAAACGGAATCAGACTCGCTCGTAGGTCTCCCTGGAAGGTCCTCCACCTCCCAAAACTTTGTGAGGAGCTTCTCGAGTCGAACGTCAGAGCTGACCGAGATCTTCGTGGTGAAGGAAGAGATTGTTCGGGTCGAAGGACCAAAATGAAGGGGCACGCAGGTTCTCAAATAAACCAGAGGGCGACGAGAAAAAAGCACAAAATTCTAGGATGTATTCCAGGGTGTATTTTCCAAGTATATTTTCAATTGTCACACGTGTATGATACAGCAGTTTTGTGTCTAAATCAATTACATCCACACCCCCGCAAGGAGTATAAAAACAAGGTGACGCCGTGACGTTGTAGGCGCTTCGAAACGTTGGGAGTCGAACGCGAACAGGTATCATTTACTAGGTGTATTCATTTTTATCAATATTCAATGAAAAACTGCTTCGTTGCACAGACAGTTCTAGAGAAAAAGGACTTTCCAAACCATCTAAATTTTTGGTTGTTTTTCAACTTTGACTTGAATTTTAAAAAAAAGTACATGTTTGCTTTCCCGAAATATTTCTTTACCTAAATCAAAGGTCCTTACGTGCACCTTTGAGTTTTTTGGCTTCTACATCGATAACAGTGACGCTGCCTCGCACGAAAAACGGCCAAAAATGGGCTGTCGCAGCTCAAATTCCCATACAAAATCCAAATATTGATTTAGGTAAAGAAAAAAGCAAAAAGCCCGTGTACAAAATATTTCGGGAATACAAAAATGTACTTTTTTTTAAATTCAGGTCAAAGTTGAAAAACAAAAAAAATCAGGTATTTATGTACTAATGAAACTATATACTCAGGTACACTCAATAATTTAACCATTTTTAAGTTTTCGCTATCTAAATTATATTGTTAGCTATTAATCCATTTGAAGGATAGGTTTTTTAACTTCGACCTACCTTTTTCAAAAGTTTTTTTGCATTGCATATGCAGGATGGCCGTTATATTTGACCTGAATTTGACCAAATTTTTTAACCTGCTTTTTATTTTGCCAAATGGTGGTATATGCATATGTATATATATTGCAGTCCTTTTTTTTATGATTCCTGAATTGAAGAGGAAATTTTTTAATATGGCATTTCCCCATTGCATGCAAGAATAAGATGTATGGAGTTTATTTTAAAACTTGCATATACCATCCCGCGAACGGAAGAATCTTTTGACGATAGCATGCCAGCCAAAGAGAAACATAAACTCTGAGACTCACTTCTAGTCGCGACTCTACTTTTATACCCGTACTCAGTCAGTATATAAATTTGTGAGCTTATTTGAAACTAAAAAAAAAAATTTTTAAATATTACATATTACATTTTTTTGCTACATCTGTTAACTACATATGGGCATTTTTCTGACGAGGTCCACCGTCTATAAAAACACATTTCCATATGATTCTGATGCGATATTACAGTCAAAATTTAATGAACGACAACTTATTCACCCAATGGACATATAATTTCATTAACTCTGATGTAAAAACCTATTCAAATAAGCAAAAATTTACTTTTTCATTATTTTTTCGCATTTTTTGTTTGGGCTTAGCCATGTTTTCTATTAAAATTATCTCATATAAAAAAGTACATTCTTGAGAAAAGTTGTTACCCATAACCTTTTTACCGTATTCGACTATCTTACAAAAATACGAGAAAAATGCTTCAACCACTGCTAACGGTATATTTTTATACCCGTACTCAAAAAGAGTTAAGGGGTATACTGTATTTGTGGTAAAAGTGGATGTGTGTAACGCAGAGAAGGAAAATTTTCCGACCCCATAAAGTATATATATTCTTGATCAGTATCAATAGCCGAGTCGATAGAGCCATGTCTGTCTGTCCGTCCGTCTGTCCGTCTTGTTTGACGCCTCGTTCTCAGAGACTATAAAAGCTAGAGTAACCAAATTTCGTTTCCAGACTCATGTGATATCACACTGAATCAAGTTTCTTTCCAAATTGTGCCACGCCCCCTCCGCCTTCACAAAGGACGAAAATCTGTGGCAGCCACAATTTTGAAGATACGATAAAACTAAAAACGCAGTATCGTAAGGAATGACCATATCTACCAGATTGCCAAATCTGGTACAGATCGGATCATTATTATGGCCAAAATGAAGAAATTAATTTTCAGTTGCTTCCCCCACCTCCTCTGGCGCTGCTGACGCTATTCATTCTCTGTCTCGCTCGCACACACTCTGCCCTGTGCAATGCGCGTACAATGCAGTGACGCAGAGCTTCCATTGGATGGGATCATCGTCGGCTGATCGTCTCCCTGTTTGCTTATAAATTTTCCCGTTCTCGATGAGGAAGTCTTCGTGTTTTTCTGGTTGTGTCTGTATTCGCCTGAGTTACCGCTGTAACCATGGACAGGTGGGTCGGTCTTCCTCTGCTAGTTGGAGTGTTTCCACCGGTTGACGAGACAGGGCGTCTGCTACCACGTTTTGGCTTCCACGTCGGTAGTGGACGTCAAACCGGAACTGTTCCAGTCGGGTTGTCGATCGTGTTGAGCCATTTCAACGCGAGGTGATCGGTGATGACGTCAAAATGATAGCCTTCGAGGTAGCAGCGCAGCTTCCTAATGGCCCAGACGATGGCCAAACATTCCTTCTCCGTGGCAGAGTAATTTTTCTCTGCCTGAAGGAGGCGACGGCTAGCGTAGGCAATGACCCGCTCTTCTCCGGCGATCTGCTACGTCAACACTGCTCCGACGCTGTAGTCACTGGCGTCTGTTTGTAATACAAATCGTTCAGTGAAATCGGGACACGCCAAGACTGGCGCCTGGGTCAACTTTTCCTTGAGGCCGTCAAATGCCTGTTTTTGTTCCTCCGTCCATTCCCATTTGTGGGCCTTCCTTAGCAGTTTGGTCATTGGCTGAACCACCGTGGCGAAGTTCGGAACGAACCTACGGTACCAGCAGGCCATTCCAATGCAGCGACGAAGTTCCTAGTGTGGTCAGCGGCGTTACCTGCTGGACTGCGATGACCTTGTCCGGGTCTGTGTGGATACCCTTTTCACTGATGACATGGCCCAGGTACACCAGGCTCTTCCTGAAGAAGCTGCATTTGTTCTGGTTCAGCCGGAGATTTGCTTTCCGTAGTCTTCGGAGGACTTCCCGAAAATTTGCTATGTGCTATGTGCCACCGGGATCTGCCAGTATCCGTTTTTAAGATCCAGCGTGGAAATGTAGCAGGCGTTCCGGAGTCTTTCCAGAATATGAGTTATGCGCGGTAGCGGGTATGCGTCGGGCACCGATCGGGCGTTTAACAGTCGAAATTCCACACACATCCGAATCTCGCCAGTCTTCTTCCCCACTAGTACGATTGGTGCGCTGTTGGGGCTTCGGGAGGGCTCGATTCGTCCGTCGTGTAGTAATTCTGTCACCTGGGCATCGATTATTTTTTGCATGGCCGGATTTTTGGGAAAATACCGCTGCTTCACGGGCTTGTCGTCCCGCATGTTGATCGTATGCTCTGCTTTCTGTGAAATTCCGGTCATCGCGTCAAATTTGGTCAATTCCTCCTCAAAGAATTTGACTGCCTCTGGTGTGGGAGCCTGTACGGGGTCGGGGGCTGGTGGCCAGGGAGAGAGGTCCTCTAATTCCATGGCGGTGACAGCGGCCAAGATTGATTAGTCGTAGTCGTCCTGATCGGAACGGATTCCTCGTCCGGCCGGCCTCGGCCAGTGGCTCCAGGTGGTAGTCCACGTTTTGGTTATCGTTTCCGGCGGCCTGTTGCTCCGGAGTCTCTCCAGTCGCTTCGGACGCGGGGCTCGGTATCGATGTTGTCCGTTTGGTGCGAGTGCTGGGGTTTTTTCTTGGGTTTTCTTTGTGTCGGCTCCTGGTTTGACGGGCTGGTTGCCGCCGTCTCTGTCCGAGTCCTGGTTCGTTGTCGCTTTCTTGCAGGTGGATTCTGGTTCCACGAGCCGTTGATGGCCGTCTCCACCACAGTTTGTGCCCGTGAAGGTGTCTGGGCATGAGGCTCCTGGTTTGGCACACTGGGTGTGGCTGCTGCTGCCAAAGTCTCTGTCCGTGACCGTGGCTTCGGGGTTGACTCCATGATTGGCCCGCTGGATACAGCTGCCTCTGCCAAAGTCTTTGCCGTGATCGTAGTTTTGCAGGTGGATTCTGGTTCGACGAGCCGTTGATGGCCGTCTCCACCAAAGTTTCTGCCCGTGAAGGTGTCTGGGCACGAGGCTCCTGGTTTGGCACACTGGGTGTTTCTGCCGCTGCCAAAGTCTCTGTCTGTGACCGTTGCTTCGGGGTTGACTCCATGTTTGGCCCGCTGAATACAGCTGCCTCTGCCAAAGATTTTGCCCGCGATTGTCTTCCTGCGTTGTTTGTTGGAGCTGATGTGCTTGGCACGGGGCGAAGTTTCGGTGGTGTCAGTTGTGGCCTGGGGAATCGGGGTGGCTACTGGGTGACTTGGGGTCACCAGAGGGTTGGCGAAGGTTATAGCCTTTTCACACTGGCGACCATCCACCATCCCCCAGCCATTTCTGGGATGGTCCGTAAGGTTTTGCCGTTCCGAAAATTTCCCAGTTATTCCACCATCCATCTGGGATGTTCCTAATTCGCACTTTTCCGTTCGGTATTTTTTCGATAATTGTCAAAAGCAACCATAAGTAATAGACATTCACAACGAAAAATCGGAATTCACTACGAAAATGCAAACAATGACAGACAGGAAAATGGAAAAAACAACAACAAAACATCTGATGTCAAAATATTCGCAGGCACAAAGACTCGGAAGTGAGATAGTTTGTGGACCTATCCTCTGGGAATTTGTTTATGATGAGTGTTTTGCAAAACTCATGCAGGAAATTGCACACCCTGTTGGCTGACAGCCTTCTGACTATTCTGTATTCAGAAAAACAGCCCAAAGTATACAATGCTATGGCAATATACAATTTTATTAAAAAGCGCATCATTGTTTTCGGCTATATCTTTCTCCCAAAATGTCCCGAACCGCTTCTAAAAAGACATGGAAAATATATATTCGTATATATATTATATATATTTTGTGTTGAATTTTGTAGAAGCAGTCACAAATGACCATGCTTCAGTTTTTTTAAAACAAATATCCATTCTGATATCTCCTTCTCGTCAAAGTTGTCCTCATCATCATC
The DNA here is from genome assembly GCA_035043285.1 of Drosophila subsilvestris. Taxonomy (NCBI): domain Eukaryota; kingdom Metazoa; phylum Arthropoda; class Insecta; order Diptera; family Drosophilidae; genus Drosophila; species Drosophila subsilvestris. Next base: position 10,042 of record JAWNNB010000963.1, read on the forward strand.
ATCCATGTCCAGCAACATGATTAGTTTGGTGAAGAATATGTTTTGCTGTTGAATCAATTTACAACCATTGCAATATTATAAATATTCATTTTAATTACAGACGTAAACAAATTTCCGCACGCAATTATGAGCATCAGCTGTTTCTCATGGATGGGAGATGGTGGATGGTGGCAGTGTGAAATGGAGTTTCACATTTTTCAAAAATTTCCACCGTTCCTCCGGGATGGGCTCAGTGTGCAGAGGGTATAAGGCTACTTCTGGAGTACCACAGGGCAGCCATCTAGAACCCCTACTTTTCACACTCTGTATTAATGACCTTCCTTCAGTATTAAAAAACTCTCGAGTACTCGAGATTTGTGTGTCCAGTATAAGGAAATTTCATCTCACTGTCGCTTGCCATCCGATCTGAATAACTTTCAGTCATGGTGTTGTGCAAATATGTTACACCTCAATACCTCGAAATTCAAAGTAATGAAATTTCATCGCTCCAGCCCACAGTGGTCGATTCTGGCAATCTGGCAGGCAATAATTAATAACTCAAAAAATATAAGAATAATATTTTTTGAATAATTTTGTATTTTGGAATATAAATCAGCGGAGTATTGATAAATATTTTAGTTTATATTTTTTAATATAAGAGTTTTTAAAAATTAATTTTAAAAAAATATTAATTTTTTGTAGTTCAACATATTTTATAATGTTTTTAAACACTATTTATTTTCAGAAAAAAATAGGTCGAGGTCAATATTACAAAATTCGTTGTGTTTTTTTGAGTATTAAAGTTTTCTGCGTTACACTTCACTTATTGGCAAATTTATAGGTAATTTTACTAAATATTTTTTTTATTCGCTAACAATCTTTTTCGGTGAGTTTGTTTTTATCAATTAATTGAGTAAAAACATGGATTCAAATCGCTTTAACTTTTTTTCCTGCCACAGTTTCCATGCGGCATATGGCAAAAAGCGCGTTTTTCGACACTGGCATTTGTCCTACAAAATCAAATAAATGAACGTGTAGCAGGTAGTCGCAATTTATTTTAACACAAAAGATTTAAAAAAGACTGGTTTCACAAATAAAAAAAAATTAAAGGCGGATACGGACGGATGTCAAAAGATCTATTCCATGCATGTCTCGGGTATGTTAATAATGGCACACTAAAAGAAATGTGTAGTTCTACAACGATTTACCAATAACGCATATAAGCACAGGACACACACATATATTTTTTATTGAAAGCATACCATCTATGACCAATATAAACAGTTTTTTAAATAAAACTCTCAAAACATTAATTTTTACTCAGCTTTACCAAAAGCCATAAAAAGGCGGTAAAATGTATATTCGGTATCGACAGAAATTTTCCCTGCGATTTAACCGCTTACAGCGGCTTGAATATCGATGTCAAAAATATATAAATATTGCAATAAATATCAATGGGATGTTTAATTTTCAAAAAGTTAAATAAATTAACAAGATTCAAAATTTAAATTTTTCATTTATTTCCTGCCAGATTGGCTAAATCGACCACTGTGCAGCCGTTTGTTAGCTTCTTACACCCTCTGCGGTGGGTTTCTTGAGAGAATTACCTAGGTTGATGATCTTGGTTTGAAACTAGACGTTCGTTCTCTTTCGTAGTGACCCGACGTGTTTTTGTTTTGCGCTCCGCATTTTCCTTTCATTTTACTTAAACAGCCGGTTTTTTATTTTCAAATTAACTCCCCAACTATCTTTAACTGTTCTTTCTCTCTCGCTCTTTCGGTTCGTAGCGCTCTCAGTTATAAGCTGTTGCCGCAACCCTCTCTCATCTCAGTTTTTTCCGTTTTCGCTTTAAGCATTAGCTGTGCACATTGGTCTGATTGCTATTTGTTTTGAACTTTTTTTTTCTCGAAAAATATATTAAAAGACAACATTATGGATTTTTCTGTTGTCTGTGCCAAAAAAACATGAAAGGAGCAGGTTACCCATGACCAGCCCAATATCCCTTGCTGGCTTTGCGAAAGCGTAGTTCATGCAAAATGTGTAGGGATCTCGGGCCGTGTAGGAGATGCCATTTCCCAACACAATGGTCTGCACTATAGTTGTGAGGAACACCGTGCTGTGGAAAACGACATGCGTTCGTTCATGAGGCAGACGCGGAGTGGCTTCAAAATTCTGATCGTGGGCTTTAAACAGCAATATGATCGGCTCTTGGCCTTGGACACTCAGTTCAGCAGTTTGCAGCTGCTGGCTGAGTCTCCGAGGCGCAAGAAGTCTACTCCGCGGGACTTGCAAGGGCCGACTGTCTCTCGTCCGCCGGCATCCGAAAAACTTACTCCGACCACTCTGTCAGTGCAGCAGTTGTTCACATTTGTCACTCCAAGGGCAACGATCGCTGCTGATGAAGCAGATTCGGGACCCGAATTCATCACTTCGGAGCGTATGCAGATAGATATGTCTGTTGCGTCCGTGTCTGTCGTGTCCGAACCCAACTCCATAACTATCCCATCAGTCTCGCCCCCACCAGCTAATAGACGTCCCGGACCACCGGATATTGCCATCACAGGTCCCAGACCTGTGGTTCCAAAACCGCTGGTGGGAGTCCCACCAAAGCGGAAAATTTTTGTACCACGGCTTGCCCCTGACCTTACATCTAACGATGTAACTGCTTTTATTCAAAGCAAAATAAAAGCCGATGGCTTAAAGGTGGAGAAGTTTAATTTCTCTTATGCCAGGGAGATAGCTTCCTTCAAAATAAGCGTCTCTCCGACTCATTTCGCCACCATTTGCTCTGCCAATTTTTGGTGGTGAAAGAGTTTAAGGCTAAGAAAAGGTATAGGCCCCCCCATAACTCTCCCTAATCAGACCATTTTCACCCTCATCTTCCCGCTCTACTTCCACCTATACAAAACACTAGCTTACTCACTTTTAGTTACTTATCAGAATGCTAGAGGCTTGCGTAGTTAGCTTAGCACTCTTTTTCTTGAGAGCCTCGCATTCTCCTCTTACGTTATTGTGTTTACCGAGACCTGGTTAAAGCCGGACATTCTTAGTTCCGAAGTTTTGGCAGGTCGGTACACAAAAGTGACCGTTCGTCTCGACGTGGAGAAAGGGTCCTCATTGCAGTGGACACAGACTTTACTTCGGAAAATTTCAAAGTCCAGGCTCAACAAGACCTGGCATTCCTGTGCGTAAAACTGATTCTCTCAGGCTTTTCCATTTTCATTACTTGCTCGTATATTCCACCTTCCTCGGATGTCTTAATATACGAGCATCACTTGTCCGCATTAAAAACTGATTCTTCCTCGCTATCAGATAAAGACCAGATAATAGTTCTTGGTGATTCTAACTTGCCTGGTATTGTTTTGTCCTCGGTTAACGAGTCTAATAACCTTGTGCACATGTCACGGCATGACTTTATCGACGGATTGTTGGACCTATCCCTGTCTCAAGTCAACCATGTGAAAAATTCCTTGGATCGATTGCTTGATCTGTACTTTGTCTCAGATCCGACCATAGCGTTGCTAACCCGAGCCCTTCCGCTCACTATACCTGAAGACTCCTACATTCGAGGTGTCGGTCGATTTTGGGCCTACTGTATTGGATCGAACGGGTAGGCTATCTGAACTGGGAAGCCTCCTTGGTTTACCAAATTGGCAAGGTCGAATGGTATTTTCAGTCCGTTGTTAAATGAAAGCTCACTGCTTCATGATCTTCGACTAGTTAAGCCGGTGTTTGCACCAGGTCCTGACGGAGTTCCCGGCTATGTACTCAGGTACTGTGCCGACGATCTGTGTGGACCTCTGCTTAAACTATTCACCTCATCCATTAATTCTTCATGCTTCCCCCAGATCTCTTGACCTGCCTTCAGTATTCACAAATTCTCGAGTACTCATGTATGCGGATGATGTTAAACTCTGTGTCAGTACAAGGACATTTCATTTCACTCTCGCTTGCAATCCGATCTCAATAACTTTCAGTCATGGTGTTGTGCAAATATGTTACACCTAAATGAATCGAAATGTAAAGTTACGACATTTCATCGCTCCAGCCCCATGTTGGCTCCTTACACCCTCTGCGGTGGTTCTCTTGAGAGAATTACATTGGTTGATGATCTTGGTGTTAAACTAGACCCCAAGTTAAAGTTTTCTGAGCACATTTCCACCATGGTAAATAAAGCCATGGGCGTGCTTGGTTTTATAAAAAGGTGGTCAAGGGAGTTTGACGATCCCTATATAACGAAGACTCTCTACGGCTCTTGTGTATGGTGCCCCCAGTACAAAGTACACTAGGACCGTATAGAATCAGTCCATAAAAACTTTTTTTTTTGCTCTGCGTGGCCTCAACTGGGATGCAGGTGTGAGACTGCCATCTTACCCTCGTAGATTGCTTTTAATAAACATTCCAACCTTAGTTAGTCGTAGAAAAATGCTTGGTGTGATTTTTATACACTACCTAATCAAGCGTGACGTAGATAGGCCTGACTTGTTGAACCGCATAAACTTTACGATTCCTGTTAGATCTACTAGAAACTTAATTCCTTTGTTCCTTCCACTTTGTAGATCAAATTATTCCTTGCATGAACCGTTTAGGGTCTTATGCTCGGACTATAATACTCTCTACCTTATAACATCCACCACTAATTCCCTTCCTCTTCTTAAATCACTAATACTAACATACCGTTCCCGTACTACTACTGTTGAGCTACTGAGCTTTTTCAGTAGCGTTGTTTTGTGAGGTTACTAAAAGACGATGATTATTTAGTAATATATATTAACAGTTTATTGTGGTGTAGTAGATTAGAAGGGATAGTTAGTTGCATTCAAGACGGGGTCAGATTGAAGACGCGGGGGTCGGTTCAAGACGGTGTCGGATTGAATAGCTCGATTCCAAGACGATGTGCAAGAAGTGATTGCAAGATCAAAACTAAGAGAGGGCAGGCGGACCGAATGGCCCGTTCCCTAATGCAAGCGAGAGAGAGAACGAAAGAAGCGAAAGAAGCTCGGGCTGCTGCTTAGCCGAGTACGAGCGATTGATAGACGGAGAGAGAGTGGTAGCGAAGGCGAAAGAAAGAAAGGTGCGAGATCAAGAAGCGAGAGAACGCCTGCATAGGCATGCTGCGGTGCGGGAGCATGAATGTTTACATATGTTTGTAAGTAGATGACAATTTAATACAGTGGGCAGTGTAAACAACGAACAATAATAAGGATTTACTCTACAAAGCTTTTTGTTGTTGGGGGCGTTCTTCCTTCCATCGATACCTGTAGATTCTCTGCCAGGAAGCAACGCGTTGTCCGACACCTAATCGGTTGAAGTTTAGCCATGTCGTGTGAGGCTCGGCGACAGAAAGAGAAGAGGCGAAGAAGAATAGCGCATTCGAACCAGGCACTGAAAGTGTTGTGTCTAGATCAGCATAGCTCTGTTTTCCAGCAGAGAGCGGGGGCTCGTTCGGATGAACATCGGCCGGAACGGAGCGTTTGCAGGAAATACACAATGCTTTAAGGTCCGTTAACGAGGTCGTAGGCTGAGCAGGAACCAGAACCGACGCAAGTCCACCTGTGTTGATGCAAACGAGGCCGCCTTCTAACTTCGAATAGGATTCCTCGTCCCCTGCTCTACCATGAACAGCCGGCACAAGAAACGGATGCTTCGATTGGCCTTGACTAGTGTCGATCAGTCCAATTGAATCCAATTAAAATGGTGCCGGTGTGATTTCCTGACCAAACGCAGGATGCGGAGTAACTGAAGTGGACCGCTTAGTGATCTCTGAGAGAATTATCTCATTGAGCATCACAATCAGCTCTTCAAAGTCATCGGCGACTTCCCTCCAAATCTCGTCGCAGTCCAGCTTCTCGAGCTCGCTGTGCACGGTTTTAAAAGTTCCGTGCAGCTCCTCGATTTGCCTTAGCCTACCAACGAGCTCGAAGTGGTCAAATAAGGAAGCCTTCTCCAAGACAACTTCTAGCTGCTTCATCCGTTTGAATAACGCTGGTGCTTTCCGCTTTAGGAAGGCCACACTGTTTCCAGCAGCGGTCACTGCACCGTCGTTCCTCGCATCCATTTTGGCAGCTGGCGCTAGAAAACGTTCCTAGCGGGAAGATGACCGCAAAGAAGAACGAACGCTTGCAATAAATGCAGCAAGAACCGCAAGCAGAGCGCAAAGCAGACGACGCGAGCACCGTTTTTGTTGCTTGTGAACAGCCGAATACCGAAAAAATCGTGGTTCAATGCGAATCAAACAAACGACAAATGCTATTGTTTTTGTGATATAATTGTTTATATAACGTCGGGGTCACCAAATGTTGAGCTACTGAGCTTTTTCAGTAGCGTTGTTTTGCGAGGTTACTAAAAGACGATGATTATTTAGTAATATATATTAACAGTTTATTGTAGTGTAGTAGATTAGAAGGGATAGTTAGCTGGATTCAAGACGGGGTCAGATTGAAGACGCGGGGGTCGGTTCAAGACGGTGTCGGATTGAATAGCTCGATTCCAAGACGATGTGCAAGAAGTGATTGCAAGATCAAGACTGAAAGAGGGCAGGCGGACCGAATTGCCCGTGCCCTAATGCAAGCGAGAGAGAACGAAAGAAGCGAAAGAAGCTCGGGCTGCTGCTTAGCCGAGTACGAGCGATTGATAGACAGAGACAGAGTGGTAGCGAAGGAGAAAGAAAGAAAGGTGCGAGATGAAGAAGCGAGAGAACGCCTGCATAGGCATGCTGCGGTGCGGGAGCATGAATATTTACATATGTTTGTAGGTAGATGACAATTTAATACAGTGGGCAGTGCAAACAAAGACATCAATAATAAGGATTTACTCTACTGCTGCACCACTGTCTAGAATCTATGTATTTGGCTGCGTAACCAAACATATATTTTATTCCAACCGTTCATAAAATATTTTTGACTTTTGCCAACTCTTTTCGGCTGAGTCCCCACTGTGAATACACACAATAATAATAATAACTTTAAAACCAAATTCGAGTCGAGCATCAATGTGCTGATTCATGCCCAAGCAATGTAGCTGTTTTTGCATTCTTCCGACTTCATATGTTGTTGCTGTGTTCTGTCGCTCGAGTCGACGCGGGCCGAGGCATTGACGAAGGCTAAAGCAGCGCAAAGGCTGGCATAAAGGAGAATGGAAGAAATACCCCGCGCGCCCGTACCATTAAGCGTCAAACCAAAATTGAACGAGTATTTGCTCCTCATGCAACATCTTGGTATTGTATAGTCTTTGATAGTATCATCTGAACGCGGATCTACCAGAGAATCGGGCAAAGAGTACGCAACTGCTTGTAACTGTACGCCTCACAAGTGTAGCAATTGGTTTCTTTTCCGTCTGAATAGCCTCGGCTTCGACATTAATATTTAATGGCCAAAGTCATTTTTCAATCATTCAATCCGTATCAGTAATTTTTCCATGGTTTAGTTTTATTTTCCGACATGGTTCATTTCACACCTGGAAAAAAACAAGAAAATATCTCGGCTAACTGCCTCTGTACTACAAAGATCATTTAATTATTTTAATTGAAATCGCACTGTCAGCTGTAATATCTTCGACTTGCAACTTTCTGTTACTCAGTCTTTAATTCAGACATTTTCATCCCGATTTATTCTCTTTTTTTCATGTTACTTTTTCGACTACCTGTTACTCAGTCTCTTAATTTTATTTTTTTTCCATTGCTTGCCTTTGACTTGAAACTAACTGTTACTCAGTCTCACACTTAATTTCCAACTTTGGTTTTTTATTTCCTTCCGATTTTTCTCGGCACCAACTCTTTCTTCCCTCATCGTTCCTCATCACACCATTCTCATGCCATTTGTATTAACATCAGCACCGGCAATAACAACCCACCACACAGATGGCGAATAAAGAAAAGAAGGAAAAAAGAGAGAGACGTGTCTTGACAACAATCAAGATCCGATCTCAATAACTTTCAGTCATGGTGTGTTACACCTAAATGCCTCGAAATGCAAAGTTATGACATTTCATCGATCCAGCGCTCTGGTTCTCTAGAGAGAATTACTTTGGTTGATGATCTTGGTGTTAAACTAGTTAAAGTTTTCTGAACACATTTCCACTATGGTAAATAAGGCCATGGGCTTGGTTTTATAAAAAGGTGGTCAAAGGAGTTTGACGATCCCTACATCACGAAGACTGTCTATACCTCGCTTGTTCTCCGATTTTAGAGTACGGCTCTTGTGTATGGTGCCCCCAGTACAAAGTACACCAGGACCGTATAGAATCAGTCCAGAAAAACTTTTTACTTTTTGCACTGCGTGGCCTCAACTGGGATGCAGGTGTGAGACTGCCGTCTTACCCTCGTAGATTGCTTTTAATAAACCTTCCAACCTTCCAAGTTTATTAAACCGAATATTGTGTATTGTTTGGTTATTTCTTTTGTTTTTACTTCGTCGCCAAACCCGCAAGTAACGCCTGATTCCATAGGATAACACTAGTAGATGTGTTTTATTATAATACAATATTATTCTGGGACCGACAATGGTGGTCCAGCAGAGATATGCGATCGCCTGACAGAAAGTTTTGCTCTTTGCAGCCGGTTCCCACAAGTCATATAATCTAAAAATCGTCGCAGCGTTGGAAAAAAGTAAGGGAATGGAAAAATTAACATCGTGGGTCACTGAAAACTGCCGAACAATTTCGGCTGTGCAGGGTCCTGGCTTCATTAAAATGGTAAAGTTTTTTTTTTATCAAGATTGGGTCAACTGATAAGGGGAACAAGTCAGTGTGCAAGATTTGCTACCTGATCCAACAAAAATTTCCCGCTAAGTCAAAAAGTACGCAAATGGAAAAAAAACCAGGAGCTTAGAGACGAAATAAGAAGCATTGTAAGCAGCGGTGGAGCCTTAGCTAGCAGACCCGCGCGCTTCGCTGCTTACTAATTTAATGTTTGAGAATTCACCGAAATTGAACAATGATAATTTTGATGCAATAACATTTTTGTTTTTATTGTAATGCTTTGTGATAAACAATCTTCTTTTTTTTGCCGCCGGTATAATGAATAATTAATGCCGAAGGTTTGCCTACTCGTGAGCACGCTACATACAGTTGACCATGTGAAAATACCGGATGCTCCAAATTTAAACCACAAATTTGCAACGACTGTCCTTGTGATTTATTAATAGTCATAGCAAAAGCAAGACGAATTGAAAATTGTAGTCGTTTGAAATCAAGTGGCATGTCAGTCGGAATCATCGGAATTCTAGGAACTAAAACGTGTTCACCACACAATTTTACAGTCAAAATAGTTGCTTCAAGTAAATTAGTCATAACTTTTTTCACAGCAAGTCTTGTACCATTGCAAAGTCGTGGTGGATTATGATTCCGCAGCATAATTATGGTGGCTCCAACTTTTACTTGTAAATAGTATGGCGGCAATCCAGGTAAGTCCAATGAATTTAGAAATTCGACTGGATAATTTACAACATCATCTTGATTGATAATCGTATCATTCGACCTACACGCAACCATTTCTCCTGAGATGGAATTCAAAATAGATGCGTTGATGCATCGTTGTGCAATTGAACACGTACATTTGTAGTCAATCTAAGTGTTTTCACAGAGCGCCACAAATTAGATATTTTCAAACACGCAGTAATTTCATCAGCAGCAGTTCCTAGTTTGACTAAAATCACCTGCTAACAATATCAATGCACCACCAAACAATCGATTATCTCCACGAATATCTTTCAACGTACGATTAAGTGCTTACAGTGACTTCTTGTTGGCCATAGTACACTATACAATAAGAGAGCCTTTCTGCAGCACTCTCACCATCTTTCAGATCTTTTTGAAATGTTGCATGTAGGATTATCGTCAGCCTGCATGTTCAAGGGCAACTTAAGGGCAGAGTGCGCGGTGTGACCCCCATCCAATATTGTGGCAGCGATGCCAGACGAAGCCAAAGCCAATGCGATTCTACCTTGTGCTCGAATGGTAGCCAAAATAGTCGAAACGTTTTTCCGGTACCTCCAGCTGCATCCAAACAGAACAGTCCACCATGTTGCTCTACGATAGCTCGCAATATTTGGTCGTAAACCGTTCTTCGATTGATATTTAAGTGTGGCTCATTGTTTTGCACGAAAGCATTAAGAACTGTTCACGCTCCAGTTCTCTGTTGAAAAGGTCGTGCATTTCACAATTAGGCGCTGTCATACCTATACCATCATCAAGAAAATGTATTTTATAGCGATCAATGCTTCGATGTACATTTCGAGTTTAGAGTTGTTGCTGCTGCGCAACCTTCGCATTGCATTTCCGGGTGTGAAAAAACGCGTTGACGGTTTTCAAGATGAACAAGTGAACTACAGTTGGATGCCGATCATTGATCGGGAATGATAATATGCGCCATACTACTTCATTTGAACTGATGTATCTGACCATTTGAAATTGAGTGATTTCATCGGTAACATTAGCAACTGCTCCAAAAACTGTCATATCACTTCCCTTGTTGATGTATTTGCAAATATATTTAATAGATTGAACAAAATTGCATACCTCTACGTTTATGTGCGCTTTATAAATCTTAGATAATTGCGGTGAATATGCCACAATCCAACGATTATCAATCTCCAAATCTGTAACGAACCATGGATCCCACGGTTCGTCACAAATAGACGACGCAGCCAAGCTCTCAAATGACGAGCCGACACATGCAGACGACGCAGCCAACGCTACTCCCAGGTGCAGATATCAACAACAACGAATTCAAAGACGCAACACAGGCCGGAAATTATATAACCAACCCCCCACCGCAGCAAAAACCTAAGTAACCAAAGCTCCCAAATGACGAGATCAACAACCAACAACAAAAATAAACACATGCCAAAAGACAAATGCCCGAAATAATAATGAATAAATTAATATTCCGAAAAGTACATTCCTTTCCCACGGTACCGGTGCACAGCGATCACCTTACCTGGTGATTGGACACTGTCTGGAGGGCTGATGGTTAGGTAACCATTACCGACCAATCGCCCGCTTACAATTTACGTAGAATTCAAGAATATATATGTCTCTTAGTAACATTAAGAACTTATGTAAGATATCGATCGATGGCTGCAACTTCCCATATAAGGCACTGCCTTGCATGGCGAAAGGGGCAGTCCATCAGCCATAACTCCAGAGAAAGTACCTGGGCAGTCAGAACGAGTCCTAAACCCCGCGGAAACCCAACAATTATATCTAACACGACTCAAAGCAAAAAGAATAAAGAACCATACTAATAATCATTCAAAAATCAAAGTGTTGTGTCTTGGTTAACCATTCTATTGCAGCATTTGGCAGAGTTACTGACTCGCCTATAAAGATCCTAAGCAAATCATAAATTGTCTTGTGATTTGGGACCCTGGACTAGACTGATGCATACCTCAGCCTGGAATAGGACATCACAAGTGGCGCCCGAGCAGGGACTTTAAAGGATTTTTAAGGAAACTTGAAGAAAACAACCGAAATCAGTAACTTCGTGGAGTAAAGACCCACGGCCATCAGAAGACAAATAGAATCGCCAAACTAAAACTCAACAATAATAATAACGCCAACTCAAAACAAATCCGCGTACGTTCGTAGTCCGGGCGCGAAAACAGTCGCGAAAGTATACGCAGTGCCGATCCTAAAAGTGCCGTTCAACAGTGACTCAGTGCCAAAACATCAACAGACAATCAACAAATCACCGCCATGGAATCTCACGGCGAGGAACAACCAGAAGAGGTTTACCCTGCGGGAAGTTTTTCCAATCCAGGAGTCAGCGTTGGCTGGATCCACAGACTTCGACAGGACGAGCTTGAAGTCCTCGCGGATGAATTCGGATTTGGTAATGAAGGAACAGTCGCAGAACGACGAAAGAGATTTGCCCACATAGTCGCCGGGACACTTGCGCAAGACGCCTGGGTTCGCCTAGGAGAGTATGAGCGACACTATGCCAAATCAGCCGCACGCTCCAAGTCACCGCTGCCCCTTACTCCTGGACCCTCCAGCACTCGATACCAGGAACCCAAGAGTGGATTACAAGTGCCAGTAGCCACGGAATACAGAACCCCTGCGCCACCAACCATCGTGCCAACCACACAGTTTCCGAGGCCCGCAGGCATGGACCATTACTCAGCACCCCTACCAAGAACCATGCCAGCGACCGATCGACCCATGGAAGGGCCCCACTACCAACACGCCGCACCAATGGCAGAACGAATCCGCAAATGGGGAACCCAGTTTGACGGACAGGATGACCCGCTATCTTTTGTAGAACTGCTTGAGGAACGTGCGCTCTCGTATGGAGTGGACCCAAATCAGCTGCCGTGAGCCATGGCCGAACTTCTCACAGATCGGGCCAGTCGTTGGTTCCGCACCAGCCGTCTATAAAGTTCCCCATGGGACATTTTTCGTCAAGAATTCTTGTCATTCTTCCTGCCGCCACGATATTTCGAGCAATTGGAAGATCAGATACGAGCCCGCAAACAAACAGTGGGGGAGTTTTTCAAGGATTTCCTCATCGAAATACGGTTACTCATGCACCACGCTGGCTACGACGCAACCAAGGAACTACACAGAATTTATGACAATGCCCTGCCCGCATATCAAATGTATGTGCGCCGACATGAGCTGCAAAGTTTATCGCAGCTAACACTGCTGGCTACGGATAGCGGCAATGGTGACCATAGGAGGGCAGGTAACAGAAGCCACCGTTGACACAGGGGCATCCCGAAGCTTCATAACTGCAAACCTAGCCCGACGACTAAGCAACAACACTAACTTGAAAGATACATGTACCCGCATACGCCTGGCCGACGGCTCGGTCAGAGAGATCACACAGACTCTTCTGGCGCGCATCAGGTTAGACCAACGAGAGGTTCAAATACCCCTTCTGGTTCTACCCAACATGTTGGATCAAGTTATCGTCGATATGGACTTCTTATGTGCCATTGGAACAACAATCCAGTGCGGTACTACGCTTCTTCAATTACGAGAGCAGTGCCCCACCCCACCTATCCACACCGTTCTCTCAACCAGCGTAGAAGGCAACGAACCCCGACACTCGAAACCAAGGCCAACAGCAGCCGTCATACGTCCGCAACCTATCCAAACGACCTTGGCACACAACAGCGCCAACATGACACCCATAACAAACACAGCCAGCACCCGACCACGACCTACCCCAAGGAATACCGCAACCAAAATCGCCACGGAAAACACGACACCTAACTCAGCCCCAGCAACGGAAGAGCACCGGCCCACAACGGAAAACACGAATCCAAGGCCGACCTCGAGAAACAACAAACAAGCAACCGGGAAAACGAGTCCCACGGTCATAATGGAGCATCCGCGTCCTAGGCCAACCACAGGGGACACATACCCCAAAAACATGACGACAAGGTCACACACGAGACAAGCACTAGCACTCTGGAACCCGGCGCTCGACACAGGAAGCCCAGGTCCAAGACCCGCATCAGAGCATGTAAGTACCCTCTCCTCAAAGGAGAAATTGAACACAAGGACGCCCTCAGAGCCGACCACCAGCCCTGAACCAGAAAAACGACCACGACAGCCGCAGCAGTGCGACAGCCCAGCAACACGGGAAACAGCCACGCTAACCCCACGCTGGTCGGGGCCCATAATTGAACTGATATCCACAGGGCCTCTCAGCCAGCGCCCGGAAACCAGAACAATAACCCCCGAAACACCAACTGCAGCCCTGCCGCATCCATGACCGACAACAAACAGATCTTCGCCAACTCACTGGAGTACCTTCCGCGTACAGACGCGACCCCTAACGCCATGCACCAAGCCATACCTAGGGTGACGTCCGAAATCTTTGTCGCGCAAACAAGTCGTTGGCCCGACAACAGAGGCATCGTTGAGACCAGCCAGTTCATGCACCAGTCTGGAGACAATGCAACCCAAGTATTGCATCAGAGACACGAAATTTCTCCACCCATAACCAACAACACCCCGATCATCGCCCACAAAAGCGAGTACCACCGGAGGATCGAACCGCCCAGCGCATTCGACACAACCATCCTGCCGAAAGACCCGAATCGAACCTTTGACCCCGAAGACACAGAACTAACCGAAGACGAGGCAGAACAGCCCACGGATCCTTGGCCACCCGACATAGCCCCGCAGATCCGAGAATACCTGGACGAAGAACTACCAAAGATTGCTAATCTCCACGGGACACCAGACATCGCCGAGCAAACCATCTTCATATGGGATAATCGACCCATCCAGCAGCAATACGTCTCAAGAAGCCCCTCAGAAAAGCAACCAGAACGGCAGGCAGAGTTCAACAATCACAGGTGCAATGATCTTGCTAACGGAGCAAATCACCACTACTGACCCACATCCAAATGTAAACAAACGCAAGAGCAGCACGACGCCCCTCTCAAGTGACGATGTCAATACCAACGAATTCAAAAACCCAGCATAGGCCAAAAGACAGGAGATCGTCACAAACAAAACCGAAACCTGAACACCTCCACATCTCCACCACCTCCCGGAAGAAAGGGGGGGGTTTAACGAACCATGGATCCCACGGTTCGTCACAAATAGACGACGCAGCCAAGCTCTCAAATGACGAGCCGACACATGCAGACGACGCAGCCAACGCTACTCCCAGGTGCAGATATCAACAACAACGAATTCAAAGACGCAACACAGGCCGGAAATTATATAACCAACCCCCCACCGCAGCAAAAACCTAAGTAACCAAAGCTCCCAAATGACGAGATCAACAACCAACAACAAAAATAAACACATGCCAAAAGACAAATGCCCGAAATAATAATGAATAAATTAATATTCCGAAAAGTACATTCCTTTCCCACGGTACCGGTGCACAGCGATCACCTTACCTGGTGATTGGACACTGTCTGGAGGGCTGATGGTTAGGTAACCATTACCGACCAATCGCCCGCTTACAATTTACGTAGAATTCAAGAATATATATGTCTCTTAGTAACATTAAGAACTTATGTAAGATATCGATCGATGGCTGCAACTTCCCATATAAGGCACTGCCTTGCATGGCGAAAGGGGCAGTCCATCAGCCATAACTCCAGAGAAAGTACCTGGGCAGTCAGTCGTCGTGAATGAACGAGTCCTAAACCCCGCGGAAACCCAACAATTATATCTAACACGACTCAAAGCAAAAAGAATAAAGAACCATACTAATAATCATTCAAAAATCAAAGTGTTGTTTCTTGGTTAACCATTCTATTGCAGCATTTGGCAGAGTTACTGACTCGCCTATAAAGATCCTAAGCAAATCATAAATTGTCTTGTGATTTGGGACCCTGGACTAGACTGATGCATACCTCAGCCTGGAATAGGACATCACAAATCTTGATTTTGAACTCTAAAAGTTACTGAAGAATTGCCATTATCTTCAGTTGATCGATGCCGATATTCGGGATTATCCATCGTTGCCCGTCACTGTATCGGAGACCAAATTTTTGGAAAACGTTTGGAGCATTTCCCTTCAATAGGGTGAATTCAAATTCAACGCACCAGATCGTCAATTTGATTCGGCCTTATTTTTTCAATCAGAAAAATCAAAATATGCGCATGAGTCATCAGTGATTTCAATTTGTGTTTAAAAAAATATGATAAAATATCATGGCGATCTTTTGATGTTTGGCGAAAAAACAATAATTCCGAGATTTCTTCCCATTGCGGATTACATTTGAAGACCGTAACGGCATCTTGCGCGTACTCAAACATATGACGTGGACTTCCAAAATACGATGACGGTAATATTGTCATAGTTCCAACGTTTTGTACATTACCATCGTTGTTAATGGCATCACTAAAATGAACATACTCTTCGGTTGAATCGAAGAAAATTCAACCGATTCAATTTTTGCATACAAGTGCTAATTCATAGCACTAACTTTCTTGTTCCTTCTCGACCTACAATTGAATTAAATTAAATTAAATTTAAATTAAAATAAAAATCAATCATAAATTATTTATTAATTTACCGTTTACTGGACTTATAATTTTAATGTTGAAATTATAGCCATCTTGGCCGCTCCAAAACAATATGGGATATTGTAGTGCATCAGTGCATCATAACAGCGATGCGTCTCGGATACACCTTCAAGTTGTTAATTTGTACGATGAAGCACAATATCACGATTTTTAAATTGCTCACCAACTATGACTATTGCCACTTCGTCAACTGTTTTCGCAATGAAACGCCTTGCATGTTCGTCCACCCGTGTTTTATCAGCTCGAATAACAATTTTATCATTGTCAGATGACATTCGATCAAGCGACGTTTTGAATAACTGAACCAATTCGTTGTGCTCATGGAACATATCTTGCAATTCGAAAATAATTTTTATCAGCGTGTTGGTAGTAATGGCACACCGACGATCAGCTTCGTCTTCCGCCGTTCCCGATAAAATATAATTGCAAAAATTGGTGGTCTGCGTTGTCCAAAGGTAAGAAAAAGCCAGCTCGATGGTATATTTGACCTTAAATCTTAATAAAATAAGAATGAGAGCAAAAGATCAATTTGCATAAACAAACTATTTAATTGCCTTGAACCAACGAACCAACGCATGAAGTTGTCTCTTATGATATTTGTTGCGCCAAAAGATTTCATTTGAAATATCAAACTATACTTTCGTATATTGTTAAAAAAAGTATTAGACTCAGGTGTCAATCCATTAAGTAATGTGCTCAATGGTTGTGGTGGGCTCCCCAATTCAGGCAAGGTCACTTTACCCCTCGCACAGCACATCCCATCTTCTTCACCTTTAAATTTATATGCCTGACAACGGCGACAACGGTCGTTCATTGGACCAATTATAATTTGCCTATAAGAAGCGTAATCGGTGACACTATGGTACGCGAACGCAACACCTTCTAGATTTTGTATGTATATCACGACGTTCATTTGCAGTTGTTGTTGCATCATTATTTCGTTGATTTGAACGGGACCTGGCTGTACGTAGACAATTATTTTCATTGCGATGTGTAATGTCTCCTCGAAGCCACAACTTGTGACGCATTTCGCGTTCTTTGTCTGGACGTTGATATGTAATGAATGCACCATCAAGTGGCCCATGCGACACCAAGCCGAAGCCTGTTACGCGCGGAGCCCAGGCTAGAATCGCAGCCCCTCCTTCCGCCCAACCGACCGGGGGCGCTGCCGCATGACGCGCGACGCGTGTTACCGAACCGATCGCGAACGTGCAAGAAAGATAGAGGTTAGACTAATATTCGAGGAAAATTAGAGCTAAACACAACTCAAGACCTAAACATGCAAAGATAGCTAAGAAATATCACTAATTTCTAGTAGATCTAACAGGAATCGTAAAGTTGATGCGACTCAACAAGTCAGGGCTATCTACGTCACCCTTGATCAGGTTGTGCATAAAAATCACACCAAGCATTTTTCTACGACTAACTAAGGTTGGAAGGTTTACTAAAAGCAGCCTACGAGGGTAAGATGGCAGTCTCACACCTGCATCCCAGTCGAGGCCACGCAGAGCAAAAAGTTTTTCTGGACTGATTCTATACGGTCCTGGTGTACTTTGTACTGGGGGCACCATACACAAGAGCCGTACTCTAAAATCGGACGAACAAGCGAGGTATAGAGAGTCTTCGTTATGTAGGGATCGTCATACTCCTTTGACCACCTTTTTATAAAACCAAGCACGCCCATGGCCTTATTTACCATGGTGGAAATGTGTTCAGAAAACTTTGATTCTCTCAAGAGAACCACCGCAAAGGGTGTAAGGAGCCAACATGGGGCTGGACCGATGAAATGTCATAACTTTGCATTTCGAGGCATTTTGGTGTAACATATTTGCGCAACACCATGACTGAAAGTTATTGAGATCTGATTGCAAGCGAGAGTGAAATGAAATGTCCTTGTACTGGACAAAGAGTTTAGCATCATCCGCATACATGAGTACTCGAGCATTTGTTAATACTGAAGGCAAGTCATTAATAAAGAGTGTGAAAAGTAGGGGGCCTAGATGGCTGCCCTGTGGTACTCCAGAAGTAACCTTACCAGGTGAAGAAAGGAGTTTTTGAAGAGGACTCTTTGAGACCTAGAACGAAGATAGCTAGAAATCCATCTCAAAAGATAAGGTGGAAACCCTAAAAGGTCAAGTTTTTGTGCTAGAAGGGAGTGGTTTACAGAGTCGAATGCTTTACTGAAAACATCCGTCTGAAAGTTACCTTGGAAGCCTTTAATGATAAAAGAGGTAAACTCTAATAAATTTGTGGTTGTTGATCGTCGCTTTATAAATCCGTGCTGAGATGGAGATATAAGTGATTTGCAGAGATGTTGCGGAGTTAAAATTTTTTCAAACATTTTAGGAATAGCGGATAACTTAGATATACCTTTATAATTATTAGCATCAGACTTGCTACCTTCTTATGTAGAGGAATAATAAAAGATTCCTTCCACAGAGCGTCGGCACAGTACCTGAGTACACAGCCGGGAACTCCGTCAGGACCTGGTGAAAACACCGGCTTAACTAGTCGAAGATCATGAAGTAGTGAACTTTCATTTAACAAGGGGCTGAAAATGCCATTCGACCTTGGTAAACTGTATGGATACGGCTGACCAGAGTAGCTGTCATGGGAATAGGTTGTTTGGAAAAACTGGGCAAAAAGATCGGCGATTGGCTGATCATTGTTTGCCGTCATATTTAGGAATGATAGCGAGGATGGATGTGCGGACGTTCTACGCTAACTATTTACGAAGCTGTAAAACTGTTTAGGGTCCTGTGAAAAGCGTATCCTGCATCGAGATAGGTAATTTTTATAGCATTGAGCATAAAGAACGGAAAAATTTGACCGAGCTAATACATAGCGAGAGAGAGAAATCGGAGAACCAACTTCTTGAAATTTTTTATATAGTCTTGATTTTAAGTTTTTTAGACTGGATAACTCTTTGGTAAACCAAGGAGGCTTCCCAGATCTAACCGGACAAGAAAGTGGGACACAAGAATCAAAAAGTGTGTCGAGTACATTGTAAAATATGTTTGTGCCTTTCATAACGTCAGTGCACAAGTACAGAGCGGACCAGTCAAAATCCCTAATGAGGTTATTAAGCTTCGTAAACTCGGCTTTACGAGAGCAACGAACACATTCAGACAGCCTACCCGTTCGATCCAATACAGTAGGCCCAATATCGACCGACACTTCGAATGTAGGATGGTAGGAGTCTTCAGGTATAGTGAGCGGAAGGGCTCGGGTTAGCAACGCTATGGTCGGATCTGAGACAAAGCACAGATCAAGCAATCGACCCAAGGAATTTTTCACATGGTTGACTTGAGACAGGGATAGGTCCAACAAGCCGTCGATAAAGTCATGTCGTGACATGGGCACAAGGTTATTAGACTCGTTAACCGAAGACCAAACAGTACCTGGCAAATTGAAATCGCCAAGAACTATCATATGGTCGTTATCTGATAGCGAGAAAGAAACAGTTTTTAAAGCGGACAAGTGATGCTCGTATATTAAGATATCCGAGGAAGGTGGAATATACGAGCAAGTAATGAAAATGGAAAAGCCTGGGAGAATCAGTTTTACGCACAGGAATTCCAGGTCTTGTTGAGCCTGGACTATGAAATGTTCCGACGTAAAGATTGAGTCCACTGCAATGAGGACCCCTCCACCACGTCGAGACGAACGGTCATTTCTAAAGATTGTGTACCGACCTGCCAAAACTTCGGAATTAAGGATGTCCGGCTTTAGCCAGGTCTCGGTAAACACAATAACGTGGGACGAGAAGGCGAGACTCTCAAGAAAAAGAGTGCTGAGCTTACTACGCAAGCCTCTAGCATTCTGGTAGGTAACTAAAAGAGAGGAAGTTAGTTTTTTGGATGGGTAGAAGTAGAAGTAGAGCGGGAAGATGAGGGTGGAGATAGAGATGGCGCACTGGTCTGAACACTTGGAAGAGTTATGGGGGCCTATTCTTCTTCTTAGCCTTGTATTATTTCACCACCAAATGCTCCGGCCAAAATTTGGCAGAGCAAATGGTGTCGAAATGAGTCGAGGAGACGCTTATTTTGAAGGAAGCTATCTCCCTGGCATAAGGGAAATTAAATTAAACCTTTAAGCCATCGGCTTTTATTTTGCTATGAATAAAAGCAGTTACATCGTTAGATGTAAGGTCGGGGGCAAGCCGTGATACAAAAATTTTCCGCTTTGGTGGGACTCCCACAAGCGGGTTTGAAACCACAGGTCTGGGACCTGTGATGGCAATATCCGGTGGTCCGGGACGTCTATTAGCTGGTGGGGGCGAGACTGATGGGATAGTTATGGAGTTGGGTTCGGACTCGACAGACACGGACGCTACAGACATATCTACCTGCATACTCTCCGAAGTGATGCATTCGGGTCCCGAATCTGCTTCACCAGCAGCGATCGTTGCCCTTGGAGTGACAAACGTGATCAACTGCTGCACTGACGGAGTGGTCGGAGTTAGTTTTCGGATGCCGGCGGACGAGAGGCAGTCGGCCCTTGCAAGTCCCGCGGAGTAGACGTCTTGCGCCTCGGAGACTCAGCCAGCAGCTGTACCCTGCTGAACTGAGTGTCCAAGGCCAAGAGCCGATCATATTGCTGTTTAAAGCCCACGATCAGCATTTTGAAGCCACTCCGCGTCTGCCTCATGAACGAACGCATGTCGTTTTCCACAGCACGGTATTCCTCACAACTATAGTGCAGACCATTGTGTTGGGAAATGGCATCTCCTACACGGCCCGTGATCCCTACACATTTTGCGTGCACTACGCTTTCGCAAAGCCAGCAAGGGATATTGGGCTGGTCATGGGTAATCTGCTTCTTGCAGTTTTTTTGCACAGACAACAGAAAAATCCATGTTGATGTCTTTTAATTTTTTTATCGAGAAAAAAGTTCAAAACAAATAGTAATCAGACCAATGTGCACAGTAAATGCTTAAAGCTATGCTTAAAGCAAAAACGAAAAAACTTAGATGAGAGAGGAGGGTTGCAGCAACAGCTTATAACTGAGAGCGCTACGAAACAGAAAGAGCGAGAGAGAAAGAACAGTTATTGGGATTTAGGTGATAGAAAGAGAGTGATAGAAGGTAATAACTACGACAAAGAGCGGCTAAATGTAATGAGAGGGCGTACTTACGAAAAGCAACAACACAAACACACGATTAACCGACGCACAAAAATAAATTAAATAAGTTGTGTTTTTACATAATTATGAGGCATGCACCCGCGGTTCAAAATTGCATTTAAATAAAAGATAGATAGGGAGTTAATTTGAAATTAATTTGAAAATAAAACGCCGGCTGTTTAAGCAAAATAAAAGGAAAATGCGGAGCGCAATAAAAAAACACGTCTGGTCACTACGAAAGAGAACGAACGAATTTCGCCGGCCCAAATTTGATCGTCTCGACATTTAACTTTAAAAACCACACTGGTTGCTTTAAATCGCACACATTTTCAAAAGTAACAAATATACTTACACAAATTGCAATTTTTTCAGAAAAAAAATTTTTAAACAAAAATGTACAGAATGACACAAAATGAAATGAAATAGTCGTTCAAACACACATTTTTATACCAAACTAGCGAACTCTGTTCCGCCTTAAAGGCAGATTTTGGAATTTATTAATTTTTTTTATTATAAAAATTACAACAAAAATTAAATACCTACATTAATCATTCATTATTATTTCTTTATTTTAGTACATAGGTTGCTCTTCACTTAAGTACCTTGTGATACACGAAATTTTTTTGTTTTATCATCAGGCGCAAAAACAAACAACGCAGATGGACTTCCGACCTGTGAACATGCCACATATAATTGACCATGGGAAAAACATGGATGTTCTAGATTCAGACCACAAACTTTTAAGGATTGGCCTTGTGATTTGTTGATGGTCACTGAAAATGCTTTACTGAAAACATCCGTCTGAAAGTTACCTTGGAAGCCTTTAATGATAAAAGAGGTAAACTCTAATAAATTTGTGGTTGTTGATCGTCGCTTTATAAATCCGTGCTGAGATGGAGATATAAGTGATTTGCAGAGATGTTGCGAAGATACAATTTTTTCAAACATTTTAGGAATAGCGGATAACTTAGATATACCTTTATAATTATTAGCATCAGACTTGCTACCTTCTTATGTAGAGGAATAATAAAAGATTCCTTCCACAGAGCGTCGGCACAGTACCTGAGTACACAGCCGGGAACTCCGTCAGGACCTGGTGAAAACACCGGCTTAACTAGTCGAAGATCATGAAGTAGTGAACTTTCATTTAACAAGGGGCTGAAAATGCCATTCGACCTTGGTAAACTGTATGGATACGGCTGACCAGAGTAGCTGTCATGGGAATAGGTTGTTTGGAAAAACTGGGCAAAAAGATCGGCGATTGGCTGATCATTGTTTGCCGTCATATTTAGGAATGATAGCGAGGATGGATGTGCGGACGTTCTACGCTAACTATTTACGAAGCTGTAAAACTGTTTAGGGTCCTGTGAAAAGCGTATCCTGCATCGAGATAGGTAATTTTTATAGCATTGAGCATAAAGAACGGAAAAATTTGACCGAGCTAATACATAGCGAGAGAGAGAAATCGGAGAACCAACTTCTTGAAATTTTTTATATAGTCTTGATTTTAAGTTTTTTAGACTGGATAACTCTTTGGTAAACCATGGAGGCTTCCCAGATCTAACCGGACAAGAAAGTGGGACACAAGAATCAAAAAGTGTGTCGAGTACATTGTAAAATATGTTTGTGCCTTTCATAACGTCAGTGCACAAGTACAGAGCGGACCAGTCAAAATCCCTAATGAGGTTATTAAGCTTCGTAAACTCGGCTTTACGAGAGCAACGAACACGTTCAGACAGCCTACCCGTTCGATCCAGGTATAGTGAGCGGAAGGGCTCGGGTTAGCAACGCTATGGTCGGATCTGAGACAAAGCACAGATCAAGCAATCGACCCAAGGAATTTTTCACATGGTTGACTTGAGACAGGGATAGGTCCAACAAGCCGTCGATAAAGTCATGTCGTGACATGGGCACAAGGTTATTAGACTCGTTAACCGAAGACCAAACAGTACCTGGCAAATTGAAATCGCCAAGAACTATCATATGGTCGTTATCTGATAGCGAGAAAGAAACAGTTTTTAAAGCGGACAAGTGATGCTCGTATATTAAGATATCCGAGGAAGGTGGAATATACGAGCAAGTAATGAAAATGGAAAAGCCTGGGAGAATCAGTTTTACGCACAGGAATTCCAGGTCTTGTTGAGTCTGGACTTTGAAATGTTCCGACGTAAAGATTGAGTCCACTGCAATGTCCACCACGTCGAGACGAACGGTCATTTCTAAAGATTGTGTACCGACCTGCCAAAACTTCGGAATTAAGGATGTCCGGCTTTAGCCAGGTCTCGGTAAACACAATAACGTGGGACGAGAATGCGAGACTCTCAAGAAAAAGAGTGCTGAGCTTACTACGCAAGCCTCTAGCATTCTGGTAGGTAACTAAAAGAGAGGAAGTTAGTTTTTGGATGGGTAGAAGTAGAAGTAGAGCGGGAAGATGAGGGTGGAGATAGAGATGGCGCACTGGTCTGAACACTTGGAAGAGTTATGGGGGCCTATTCTTCTTCTTAGCCTTGTATTATTTCACCACCAAATGCTCCGGCCAAAATTTGGCAGAGCAAATGGTGTCGAAATGAGTCGAGGAGACGCTTATTTTGAAGGAAGCTATCTCCCTGGCATAAGAGAAATTAAATTAAACCTTTAAGCCATCGGCTTTTATTTTGCTATTAATAAAAAAAATTTGTAAACAAAAATGTACAGAATGACACAAAATGAAATGAAATAGTCGTCTAAACACACATTTTTATACCAAACTAGCGAACTCTGTTCCGCCTTAAAGGCAGATTTTGGAATTTATTAATTTTTTTTATTAGAAAAATTACAACAAAAATTAAATACCTACATTAATCATTCATTATTATTTCTTTATTTTAGTACATAGGTTGCTCTTCACTTAAGTACCTTGTGATACACGAATTTTTTTGTTTTATCATCAGGCGCAAAAACACACAACGCAGATGGACTTCCGACCTGTGAACATGCCACATAAAATTGACCATGGGAAAAACATGGATGTTCTAGATTCAGACCACAAACTTTTAAGGATTGGCCTTGTGATTTGTTGATGGTCACTGAAAATGCAAGACGGATCGGAAATTGAAGTCTTTTAAATTCAAACGGAATAAGAACTTCCTCACCTTTGAATTTTCCTTTCAGTATCGTCGAGTAAATTACATTGTTCATCAATTTTCTAACCACCCAACGCGTACCGTTGCACAGTTTTGGTTGGTTTATGTTTCGAAGCATGATTACCACGGAGCCAACCTTTAGGCGTAAATTGTGCGGTGGTAAGCCAGGCACATCCAGTGAGTTTAAAAATTCGATTGGATAGTTGGTGGCCTCATCTTCATTGGTGACGCAGTCAATAGATTTGAATGAATGCATTGTTCCAATGATCTTATTTTGAATAATTATGTAGTTCAGGTCATCTACATCTTTATTTATAGCCGCTAAAATTGCTCGCTCACTCAACCATTCATTATTTTTGTAGTTAGAAATACATTGTTCATAAGTTCGTCTTTTGATGAGACAAAATTACAGAAACTATTTGGAAATTATATCAATCCGCTCGATTCATCGACAGGTACTTGAATATTACCGATAGTCAGCAATTGCTCCGAGAAATCTTTAGCAGATGTATCATTAAGCAATGTAACTCTCATGTTTGTTGTCAGCTGCAGTTTCTTCACATAGTGCCATAGATTCGACGATTTGAGGCAAGCGTTTATTTCGTCGGCAGCCGTAGATCTTGGAATTACTGGCAGTGTTTGGCGGAAATCGCCAGACAGTAAAATCATTGCTCCTCCAAAATATCTCGAGTCATTGTGTAAATCTTTCAAAGTTCGGTTAAGTGCTTCTAATGCACGTTTATGCGCCATTGTGAATTCGTCCCAGATGCTGATTTTCGACGCCGATAAAACTTTGGACATTGCTGAGTGTTTTGCAATATTACACGTTGGTTCTTCAATAGATTGAAGATTTAACGGTAATTTTAATGCTGAATGAGCCGTACGGCATCCTTCTAACAATATTGCTGCTATTACAGAAGAAGCAACTGCAACCGCTATGTTGGATCTCGCACGAACAGTGTCTAAAACTACTGACATGAGGAACGTCTTACCAGTTCCACCAGGAGCATCTAGGATTTATAAACCACCATTTTCATCATCGATTGCTTTCAATAAAATATCATAAACGTCATTTTGTTGGGAATTCAACAGGGTACATTCGTTTGAACTACTAAATCTCATTCCTGGTGATCATATTCACGTTCCCGTTCCAATTCTCGATTAAATGCGTCATTCATTTTACTATTTGGCGCTAGCATTCCTAACCTGATTAATAAACTACCGCACATGAGGTAATACGTCGATCAAGAGTAAAGCACGATTATGAATCTCCTCATTCATCTCAATATCGCGATTTCTGGAACTGACACGAACTTGATGTAAAATATCTTCTGACATATTATCCTTGTATTTTGGGCAGAGGTTACATGGGTTTAATGGAAAGCATGTCGAAATTATGATAGCGAATAATGTGCGTATCTGACTTGGAGATTGTCAGATTCAGCGATTGTCGTATCCCAATGGGTATCGTTTTCTAATAAGTTCAGTTCTTCACATGTAGCACGATATGTTGGGAATATTACACCATTAACAGTCCGTAGTGTCTCAAATGACGTTGGCCCACGCACATTTACCAGCAACAACCGCAAATAGAAACATTCATCATTCGTTGGATGAACTGTATACATACGACCAAGAGCATCAGTAGAACGCACATTCGGATACCCAGGCACCGCATCACCTTGCTTCCGTCTTTGAAAATTCTTCGATGAAGCATTCCAAATATAATAACGTGGCATCTCCGAGTAAAGCAAATTTTGTGCTAACGGATCGCTTTGGCAGATCGCAAAAAAAATGGTCAAAACTGGTTGATGGAGGTGTTTCAATACGTTGCATAGCATTCGAAGCCGTGAAATATATTCGTTGACCATTCTCCAGATACACCGCCAAATGCATAACAGTAGGATGACGTTCGTGAATAGGAATTGCGAATATACGCCAAATCGCTTCATTACAGTTCACATAAAGACCAACTTGATATCGTGAAATTTCATCGTTGGTATTTGAGGATTGCAATCCAAAATGCCATTTTGCTGCCTTTCGTGACATATTTGCAAATATATTTTATGGACTTGACTGAATTGTAGTACTCAACGTTGCAATGTGTCTTGAACGCTTTAGAACTAAGTGGCGAATATGGAACAATCCAACTGTTGTCGACAACGAAATCCATTCTTTTCACTTTTGTTGTGACAGTTCGACCGTTGTCATCTGGTGATCGACGCCGATACAGCGGATAACCATCGTGGCCAGTGACGGTCTCCGCCGTAAATTTCCGTGGATATCGTTTAGAGCACTTTCCATCGACAATGCAAGGTGATTGGGGATTAATGGCGCCACACGGTCCATGAATCATAATTGTAATATGATCAGGAATCTCGGCACATATGATATCATCTATTTGGTCAGGCTGAATTCTTTCCGCTAACCAAATAAGAATGTGTGCGTGCGGCAGGCCTCGCTTTTCCCATTCGATTGAATACATCCAGCATCGAGTATCTCCAAAGACGCGTTTTTTAAAAATAAAATTCATCAGGGACCGAATTTTTGCCTGAATATACCTGCTGTAATGTCGTGTCTATCACTTGATCTTTTTCCGGGAAGGAGCAATTGAATAATTTTTATCCATTTTGGATTACAGGTAAAAGTAATAAAGAGATCTGGCCGACCGTATTGACGAACATATGTCATTGCATCTTGCGCATATGCATGCATATGACGTGGACTACCAATGTACGTCGCCGGCAGAATAGTTAATCGACCAATATTAGCTGCATTTCCTTCAGTACTAACTGCATCACGTAAATGGATGTACTGCTCAGGACGTAGTCTTGCTTGGTTCAACCTAATGAAAGTTAAACGTTCCGTTTCTATTTTGACATACATGTCGACGCAATACTGCTAAAACAATCGACGAAACCGCAGCAAATAGTTGTCAGCATTTTGACGAATCATCAAACGATATGCGTAATAATTCATTGAGCTAACTTTCTTTGTAGTTTCTTCGCCTGAAATTAAAACATTAGATTTAATATTTCGTATGAACAGTTTTTGCATAATTAATTACTGGTTGCCAGTCATTTTTCCAATTTTATCGATACCAACAACCCCTAATCTTTTCCAAGTAATAAGTGTAATTGGTTTTTTATTGTAAACCAAAATTAAACAATGTAAAAATTTGATAATTAGCCAATACAAAATAAGAGATAAAATATGCATACAAAATTAATTTTTTACTTAAAGTTATCGTTTTTTTTAAAACATTATTTTAAATTAGTTTCATTCCTAAATAAATAAAATAAATTTTGCTTTCTTTTATATGTATAGATTAACAATTTTGTTTCATAAACAATATTTTAAATCAGTTTCTCCTCAAATAAGTAAAATAAATTATGATATTGATACTCACCATTCAATGGATTTATCATTTTTATACCCGTACTCAAAAAGAGTTAAGGGGTATACTGTATTTGTGGTAAAAGTCGATGTGTGTAACACAGAGAAGGAAAATTTTCCGACCCCATAAAGTATATATATTCTTGATCAGCATCAATAGCCGAGTCTCTGTCTGTCTGTCCGTCTGTCCGTCTGTCCGTCTTGATGAGCACCTCGTTCTCAGAGACTATAGAAGCTAGAGCAACGAAATTTTTTTTCCAGACTCATGTGATATCACACTGTTACAAGTGTATTTCAAAATTTCGCCCCGCCCCCTTCCGCCTTCACAAAGGACGAAAATCTGTGGCATCCACAATTTTGAAGATACGAAAAAACTAAAAAAAAACTAAAAAAAAACGCAGTATCGTAGAGAATGACCATATCTATCAGATTGCCGAATCTGAACCAGATCGGATCATTATTATAGCCAGAATAAAGAAATTCATTTTCACTTGCTTCCCCCACCTCCTCTGGCGCTGCTTACACTATTCATTCTCTGTCTCGCTCGCACACACTCTGCCCTGTGCAATGCGCGAGCAACCCCTAGCGGAGGAGATGTAGAATCTAAATGGTAGATGTAGAATATTTGTTCTAGATGTATTATCTACATTTTACATGTAGATGTAGTTAACAAATGTAGCAAAAAAATTTAAAATGTAAAATTTAAAATTTTTTTTAAATTTCAATCATAAGCTCATAAATTTATATACTGACTGAGTACGGGTATAAAAGTAGAGTCGCGTCCAGAAGCGACTCACACGTTCCTTCTCGTTTTGATATTAAAACAATATCCATCTTCTCCTTACCAAAACATCAGCGGGTATTGCAATGCGTCATATGATCAATGTGTTTCAGATATTTGTTTTAGTTGGCCAGTATCGCGACGTGTAAGCACAATATCGCGTGTTTCCAATTGTTCACCAACAATCAGGATGGCAACTTCATATATTGTTGGAGCGTTGAATGTGCGTTCGTGTGTTCCAGATGGTCGTTTATCTGCTTTGATGGCAACTTTATAGTCATCATTTGGCATTCGCGCTAAAGCACTCTTAAACAACTTGACCAACGCATGATGTTCATGAAGCAGTTGCTGCAAGTCTTGAAGAAGTACTCGCTTCATTCCCTCGACGTCGATCAAGATATTCTTCCATGTTGCCCATGAAATATATTTGTAAAAACTTGTTCTGTGTATCTTCGAGCGGTAGTAATGATCCAATTCGATGGTGAATCTGTCCTTGTATCTACAAAATAAAAACCAGTTAGTATTAACTGAGTTATAAACACTTTTTTCGGAGTTCAGAATTAGCAAATATAATACATACGAATAAGTAAAGTAAGTTATTCTTTAACTATATTCTATGTAATTACAAAAATAAATACCTTAAATGTCGGAGTTAATCCTCGTTCTTCGATAATTTCTGCTCCAAATGACGACATTTGGAAACAACCATTGTATTTCTGAGTGTTTGCAAGAGAGCGGCGTGATTCTGGTGTTTCGCCATAAAGCAATGAAAACAATGGCATAATCCGGGCGTTTCTCCGTTCATTTGCCCAATGCAAACGCTAAGATGCAAGCTGTAATCATTGCTGCAAACGTATCGAAACGCTGCTCGATTCAAATCAGCACTTGATAAATCTCTTGTTCTGCGTCGCAAATCTATTTGTTGACCTCTGTTGTTCGCTCGATTTTGCACGATTTTGCATTGCCAACCGAGCCGTTTCACGGGCTGCCTCAATTTGCTCTTGTGATCGAGAAGCACAAAGTCGAGCCATACTAACGCGGCGCTGTTCACGTGAAATTTCTTGTTCTTCTTCAGTCCTTTCATTTGTGTTTCGTATCCTTCTAGCAATACGGCTTTGTTGGAAAAGATTCGATCGTCTTGGTTGCGGCATTGTTAATTAAACTTCTTTTCAATTCACCTAAATATTTATTTCAAAACTCCTATTTTCAACCAATAATTTTGTTATTCCAAGTCTTATGCGTTTTTGTTATACCGGGTCTTATAGTTCACTTCACTTTTTATACCAGTACTTAAAAAGAGTTAAGGGGTATATTGTATTTGTGGTAAAAGTGGATGTGTGTAACGCAGGGAAGGAAAATTTTCCGACCCCATAAAGTATATATATTCTTGATCAGTATCAATAGCCGAGTCGATAGACCCATGTCTGTCTGTCTGTCCGTCCGTCCATTCGTCTTGATGAGCGCCTAGATCTCAGAGACTGTAAAAGCTAGAGCAACGAAATTTTGTTTCAGACTCATGTAATATCACACTGTTACAAGTGTATTTCACAAATTCGCCCCGCCCCCTCCGCCATCACAAAGAACGCAAATCAGGGGCATCCACAATTCAAAGATACACAA
Source organism: Drosophila subsilvestris (assembly GCA_035043285.1). Classification (NCBI taxonomy): domain Eukaryota; kingdom Metazoa; phylum Arthropoda; class Insecta; order Diptera; family Drosophilidae; genus Drosophila; species Drosophila subsilvestris. The sequence continues at coordinate 40,066 of JAWNNB010000963.1, forward strand.
TTTAAAAGATACGAAAAAACTAAAAACGCAGTGTCATAGAGACTGACCATATTTATCAGATTGCCGAATCTGAATCAGATCGGATCATTATTATAGCCAGAATAAAGAAATTAATTTTCAGTTGCTTCCCCCACCTCCTCTGGCGTTGCTGACGATATTCATTCTCTTTCTCGCTCGCACACACTCTGCTCGTTCAATGCGCGAGCAACCCCTAGCGGAGGAGATGTAGAATCTAAATGGTAGATGTAGAATATTTGTTCTAGATGTATTATCTACATTTTCGATGTAGATGTAGTTAACAGATGTAGCAAAAAAAATGTAAAATTTTAAATTTTAAATTTAAAAATTTCTATTTAAATTGCAATCATAAGCTCAAAAATTTATATACTGACTGAGTACGGATAAAAAAGTAGAGTTGCGACTTGAAGCGACTCACGTTCCTTCTCATTATTATACCCGTACTCAAAAAGAGTTAAGGGGTATATTGTATTTGTGGTAAAAGCGGATGTGTGTAACGCAGAGAAGAACAATTTTCCGACCCCATAAAGTATATATATTCTTGATCAGTATCAATAGCCGAGTCGATAGAGCCATGTCTGTCTGTCCGTCTTGTTCTCAGAGACTATAGGAGCTAGAGCAACCAAATTTTGTTTCGAGACTCATGTGATATCACACTGGCACAAGTGTATTTCAAATTCGCCCCGCCCCGCCCCCTTCACAAAATACGAAAATTTGTGGCAGGTACAATATAAAAGATACCATAAAATTAAAAACGCAGTGTCGTAGAAAATGCCTATATCTACCAGATTGCTGAATCTGAGTCAGATCGAATCATTATCATAGCAAGAGTAAAGAAATTCATGTTCAGTTGCTTCCCCCACCATGATATGAAGATGATAGATGAATGAAAATGGTATATGTGGAATATACATTTTAGATGTAGAATCTACATTTTAGATGTAGTTAACAAATTTAAAATGTAAAATATTTAAAAATTCTATTAAAATTTCAATCATAAGCTCACAAATTTATATACCGCCTGAGTACGGATATAAAAGTAGAGTCGAGTCCAGAAGCGACTCACACGTTAGTTTTATTGTATCTTCAAAATTGTGGCTGTCACAGATTTTCGTCGTTTGTGGTGGCGGAAGGGGGCGGGGCGAAATTTTGAAATACACTTGTATCAGTGTGATATCACATGAGTCTCGAAACAAAATTTGATTGCTCTAACTCTTATAGTTTCTGAGATCTAGGCGCTCATCAAGACAGACAGAAAGACAGACGGACGGACAGACAGACATGGCTCTATCGACTCGGCTATTGATACTGGCTATTGATACTAATGTTCCTTCTCTGCGTTACCACTTTTACCACAAATATAGTATACCCCTTAACTCTTTTTGAGTACGGGTATAAAAATACAAAATACCTATTTAATACATGATTAGGGTCATTAGGGTATTCAGCGTGCGCGTGCGAAAAAAATGTTCGTTTCTCAACTTATAAACATATTTTTGTCTTGAAAATCGTCTGCTTCACACAAGTACGCACACAAACGCACTGTCTGGTTCTGTGTGTACTTACACATGCAAGCGGATTCTATTTTTAGATTCGTATGCTCTCAAATTTTGTGCGAGCGAGATGGCGCGATTTTCGTTGCTTGCAAAAATTGCTTGCATATGGCAATGGGAATGTATGAGCGTTATTTATCTTATACTTATATTGTCTTTGGTTTAACATCATCCGCATACATGAGTACTCGAGAATTTTTTAATACTGAAGACAGGTCATTAAGAAAGAGTGTGAAAAGTAGGGGGCCTAAATGGCTGCCCTGTGGTACTCCAGAAGTAACCTTAACAGGTAAACAGAAGAAGTTTTTGAAGAGGATTCGTTGAGACCTAGAACAAAGGTAGATAGAAATCCAGCTCAAAAGATTAGGCGGAAACCATAAAAGGTCAAGTTTTTGTGCTAGACGGTAGTGGTTTACAGAGTCGAATGCTTTACTGAAATCAGTGTAGATAAAAACCGTCTGAAAGTTACCTTGGAAGCCTTTAATGATAAAAGAGGTTATCTCTAATAAATTTGTGGTTGTTGATCGTCGCCTTATCCGCCTTAAATTAGCCTTAAATCCGTGCTGAGATAGAGATATAAGTGATTTGCATAGATTTTGAAAGTGCGGAGTTAAAATGTTTTCAAACATTTTAGGAATAGCGGATAACTTTGATATACCTCTATAATTATTAGCAGCGGACTTGCTACCTTTCTTATGGAGAGGAATAATAAATGATTCCTTCTAGATCGGGGGAACCATGAAGAATTAATGGATAGGTTGAATAGTTTAAGCAGGGGTCCACACAGACCGTCGGCACAGTACCTGACTACATAGCCGGGAACTCCGTCAGGACCTGGTGCAAACACCGGCTTAACCAGTCGAAGATCATGAAGCAGGGAGCTTGCATGTAACAAGGGGCTGAAAATACCATTCGACCTTGGAAAATTGTATGGATACGGCTGACCAGAGAAGCTTTCATGGGAATAGGTAGTTAGAAAATTGGGCAAAAGATCGGCAATTGCGTGATCATTGTTTGCTGTCATATTAAGAAATGATACCGAGGATAAATGTGCGGACGTTCTACGCTTACTATTCACGAAGCTGTCAAACTGTTTGGGGTCCTGTGAAAAGCGTATCCTGCATCGAGATGAGGTCATTTTTGAGCGTTAAGAGCGTTATAGTCTAAATTTAATGAATGGCAATTAATTAACCCAATGGACATATAATTTAATTAATTTTGATGTAAAAACCTATTCAAAGAAGCCAAAATTCACTTTTTCATTATTTTTGGCATTTTTTGTTTGGGCTTAGCCAGGATTTCTATTACAATTATCTCATATAAAAAAGTACATTCTTGAAAAGTTGTTCCCCATAATCTTTCTAACGTATTAGACTATCTTACAAATATACGAGAAAAAGGCTTCAACCACTGCTAACGGTATCTTTTTAACTGTTATGAACCTAGGAATTTTTGTCTCGTGCGAATATGGTCTTGATTCAATTTTAAAAAAACTACGAATCATATTTGCTTATAACTATTACCATTTAAAAGAGACATCAATGCACAATATGTATAGAAATTTGCATTAACATAGTGCCTTAACTTTCGATGAAATATGAGTTTAAATTGATCTCCGGGAAAACCACTTCCATATTTGTCCCGTGCGAATGGCTCGGTCTTTTGACAAAATATCGAAAACGAATAGTGTCCAAAAATCGACCGTGGCACCTCTTATAGGACTAATCGAAGAGGTGTATTATAAAGGTTAACATATTTTTTAAATCCGTCTTTGTTTAACCTTTCTACCACTTGCAATGCTTACGACTGTCCCGTTCGACTTCAGAGAAATGCCCATATGTTAAACTTAATGTCTTAAGACCAAAACTGTAGTTTTTATTTTATTTTTTAAATTTTTAAACAATTTTTTTTTACATTCAAAATATGTTAAACTAAATGTCTTTAGACCAAAACTGTGATTTTTGTCGCAATTTTTTTTGTTTTAATTAATTTAATTTATTTTTAAACAATTTTTTTTTTTAATTTTACAACCATATTTTTGAATCTGTTGGTCAAATTTAAAACCAATATAGGCACGACTTAAAGACAGTATTGTTGGCGAGTTTTAAATATTTTTTAAACTGAATACGGTAATCCGTTTTCAAGTAAGTCCACTATATGCAGGGGAAGTGCCTTAATTTTGGATATAACGGTATATCGCGAAAACTCGATCTGATAGGAAAAAACCAAGTACAAAGCGTCCCCAATTACCTTAAAAACAACATTCAGTTCTTAATCAACAAAACCTTGTTCCCTTGTGTTATCGTTGCAAAATTATGATGTGTTAAGAAGGCGTAGATCAAGAGAATGGTTGTGTGAGCGAGCAAACCTGAGTTAGTTCTCGAGCGAAGCGAGTGCGCATGGGGCTTGCCCCTAGTACGAATATAATTAAAACAGGGTTTCTACAAGTATCGGGAAAAAAATACAAGTAGGGAATGATTTGAACGTACTTCGGACGAGACAAAAATTAACTTGTAGGCCCAGATGAGTAGTTACATTTCGGAATTATAAATACATATTCAAATTAAATAGGAAGTTAAGAAGCATTGCTTAGTGTAATGTAAAATATGGCTGATTTAAAAAAAACTTTTCGTATTTTTGTACATTAAAAAATTTGAATGAAAAGCCGCTAATAACAATACTGAACAAAATCAAACTTTTTTTCTCAAGGAACCAAAAATATTTTTTCTAAAACATTTAAGGTCTTAATTTTTTTTAATGAATTATGTTTTTTTCTTTTTCAGAAAATTGTGTTAAAAGAGTTTTAAACAATGTTTTTGTACTGCTTTTTTCAGAGTGTGAGAGGACATATCTCAGGCCGAGGTATGTATCAGTTGGACTGCCGAGTGGGGTATCTTGGCTAGTGATTTGCCCAGGTATTGTCTCTGGGATTCTGGCTGATGTACTGCCCAGGTATTGTCTCTGGGATTCCGGCTGATGTACTGCCCCTTCTTCGGTGCATCTTGCGCTTTTTATGTTCTTCGCCGGTGGGCGACATCGTACGCCAGATCTCGGCGTCAGCAACTTTTTACATGCATTTCCGCTTATCAGGTAAACGATCGTGTGTTACTTATATTTATGCTTATTTGGTACAATCGGGTGTGCTATTTATATTTATGCTTATTTGGTAGGAACCTAGTGTCCCACTTCCATATAGGTGGGTCAGTGGGTTTGGATGGATTTCTGTTGCGTCTGCACTCCGGAAATCGTACGGTGAATCAATGTGGGCTATTAGTTTTTTTTGGAATTCGGGCGCGAGCATTTTATGCTGGCTTGACTTGTTGTGCAATAATGCCATGATATTTCCTATGCAGGTCAACTGACGCTGGCGATTGTGAAACGTATTGTATTGCCGGGCGTAAATAAAGTGTACGAGTGTTCTTTCAACTCTTCTTGGCAGGGGGACTATTCTAGATATACAGTGCTTCTTATATTAGGGTGTAGATAGTATAGCCTAAGGAAATGTAGCGATCAGTTTACAACAAATACTAAAAAAAAACAAAAACTAAAATACACAATATTTCAAAAGACGATATTTAATGGCCAATGCTGTTCGCGTTCGACTCCCAGCGTTTCTAAGCACCTACAACGTCACGGCGTCACCCGGTTTTATACTCCTTGCGGGGAGTTGATGTTGAATTTTATATATATAAGTTAACAAGAGTTAACTGAATTGTCCATTGGGTTGGACGAATTCTGCGACATTGAAAGATAAGCAGTTTCGTCACCCGTGGGATCGCCGTCGTAGCAGTCGCCGGATGCCGGCCGCCACTGGACACCACGCACGAGGCGCAAGGTCAGCACTTTTTCTGGACAGCGACGAGCGCCGTGGCCGGCAGCGAAAGGTCCGCAGCTGGGAAGTTTAGGTTCTTAAGTTAGTTGATAATTATCAGCCGACTGGCATTCACGTTTAAGCGTCTCGCCTAGCGGGTACTTAATCTCTCATTTTTAACTACACACTTGAAATAAATATCACTTTATATTAAATACCCGTTCCGCATTTAAATATTACTGGCGCCAAACGCGATCGAAAACCACCCCCGAGAGAGTAAATTAGTGCGGAGACAACGCCCGCTAAGTGAAAATCGGTGAAAAGTGCAAAACAAAAAAAAACTGAAAGATCGACAGCATCGAGTGCGGAGACAACGCCCACTCAAGAAAGAACAACAAATTTTTAAAAGAAAAGTGTTTGTAGTGGGGTGGATGAAGAAGGTTCCCAAAGAAAAGTAGTCGGGGGCGTCAATTCAATATTCGTTTATTCGGAGTTGTAGATATGGTATCGCGGGGGTGATATGCGGGTGAAACGGATCGTAGGTGTCGAGAGACTGATCTCCCAAGCTCCCAAGCTCGTTGGCGGCGATCGGCTCGGGACACCGGAGCTGCAGCCGGACGTGGAGTTGCGGCCGACGACTTCGGGCGGACTGGACGCTGGGAGGACCCCGTGTTTGGGCGTCTTGTGGGCGCCCGTTGGCGGCGAGCGGACCGGGACACCGGAGCTGAAGCCGGAGCTGGCGATTCCGAGCGGGCTGGACGCTGGGATGGTCGCATGTGGAGCAGCGTGTGGTGGTCCTTATGGCACACCTGGCACCGGCCACCGCTGCGGCAGTCCTTGCCGGAGTGCTGGTGAGCCAGGCAGTTTCGGCAGTACTTGTTGATGAGCACGGCTCGGAGCCTCTTCGCCACGCTCAGCTTGAGAAAGCTCCGGCAGTCCCGTAGTGGATGGTTTCCTGGGCAGACTCGGCAGCGGTACGAAGTTTGTACTCGGGAGCGTCTGCTTCCTGAGGTGTAGTTGTCACGGGGTTGTGGAGCCATCTCGATCTGGATGCAAAGAAACTGGCTGGAGAAGAATAATCGGAAAAGCATTAGTAATGTGCTAGGAACAGATGACAGGCACTTTTCTAAGTACTGTTGGACGAACAAACGAGGACGTTTTGGAGGCGAAAAGAACGTGGATGGAATAGAAGACAATGAGGCAGTATGGAACGGGCTAGGCACAGGAACGCCTCCCGTTACTGTTGTCCAGGACGAGAGAGTTCCCCCGGAAGGAGAACGACTTTTGCGACCGGACGTTTGATCACACCGCGGGCAGTAAGGATATCTGCCACCCGGACCCGGTTGTCGGCGCCGGGATACACGGACTGTACTCTTCCGAGTCGCCAGTCGTTAGAGGGCAGGTTATCCTCCTTCACGACAACCATATCGCCGATCTGGAGATTTGGCATGTCCGTCTGCCACTTGTTGCGCTTGTGAAGTTCCTTGAGGTACTCATCTTTCCACCTCTGGCAGAATTGCTGGTTGAGGGCCTTTAAATGCTGCCACCGATTAATAATCGCCTGGAGGTTCTCCTTTATTTCGGGTTCTGCAGTCGCCATTAAAGGTCCTCCGATAAGGAAGTGCCCTGGAGTGAGGGCCAGCAACTCCGCCGGACTTTCGGACATAGGTGAGAGTGGCCTGGAATTGAGGCATGCTTCGATCTTGGCGAGAAGCGTGGAGAGCTCTTCGAAGGTATATTTCCGGGTGGACGTGGCTTTGTAGAAGAGCGTTTTAAAACTCTTTACGCCGGCTTCCCACAGGCCGCCCATATGTGGAGCTCCTGGCGGGATGAAACGCCATGCAACCCGTTGGTGGCTGTATGCCTCCGTCACCGAGTCCTGGAACGCGGCTAGAAAGTCCTGAGACAGTACAGTTGCTGCTCCCACGAAAGTTTTCCCATTGTCGGAATGGATACGCTGCGGACAACCTCGTCTAGCCACGAAGCGGGCAAAAGCTGCTAGGAACTTCTCGGTGGTCAGGTCGGAAGTGGCCTCCAAGTGAATGGCCTTCGTGGAAAAACAGACAAATACGCACACATAACCCTTGGTGATCAGGCATGCTCGCCCGGTATAGTTCCTTATGTCGAAAGGACCGGCATAGTCAATACCGGTATGGGTGAACGGTCTGGAGAAGGAAGTTCGGTCTGTCGGGAGATCACCCATCAGTTGGGTCTGTAGCTTCTTCTTGTGGATGATGCAGACCTTGCAGGAGTTCACCACGCCCTTCATCAGGTTCCGGATTCTCGGAATCCAATATTTTCCGCGAATGAGGCGCGTCATCAGTTGACTACCGCCGTGGAGAGTGATTTTGTGCGTGAAGTGAGCGAGCAGGCGAGACAGGCGGCAACTATAGGACAGGATGATTGGATGGCGCTCGTCATACTTCAGATCTTGGGAAGCGGTGACCCGGCCGCAGGCTCTCATGATCCCGTGGCGGTCCAGAAAGGGGTTCAGATTCAAAATTGAGCTCGAACTTGGCACGGGACGTTTACCGCTCAGGCAGTGGAATTCCTGGGGGAAGTCCCGGCGCTGAGCCTCTAGGATAAGAGTTCGCTCAGCTTCGTTAATTTCCCCACTAGTGAGGTGGTCCCTGCGTGCGGGTGTTACCTTCTTGCAACATTGAATAAACCGTAGAACATATGCCCGCACTCGAAGAGCCTTCTCAAGCTGGGAAAAACGCTCCAGGAAATCTTCGGGTGGGCTGGAGACGAGATGGACTTTCACGGCCCGCTGCTCTAGAGTCATAATTGGAGTTTCAGCGGCTTGGGCTGGCCATTGATCACGTGGAGATTGCAACCAAGCTGGTCCGTGCCACCAGAGTTGGTTACCCACCAGATCGGGTAAAGCTACGCCTCGACTGGCTAAGTCGGCGGGGTTATGTTCGGAACGAACATGAGACCAATCCTTGATCTCGGTAGTCTGAGCTATTCTTGTCACTCGATTGGCCACAAAGGTAGTCCAGTGGCACGCAGGCTTGCTCAACCAGGCCAGTACAATAGTCGAATCGGTCCAGTAGTAACATTGATGATGTTTCGTCGGCATGCTTGGCAGGATAGCCGTCGCCATTTCTGAAAGGAGCACTGCACCGCACAGTTCTAGTCTAGGAAGCGACACAGTTTTCACGGGAGCGACTCGTGTTTTAGCCGACAGCAGATGCACCGTGATATGCTGGGCACACTCGACGCGCACGTAGATCGCGGCACCGTACGCCTTTTCGGAGGCGTCGCAGAAACCATGATGTTCGACCTTTACCGCTGGCTGGTAACACACCCATCTTGGAATCTTGATCTCGGGGAGTGAGGCGTAACTTTGCAGAAAGTCTAGCCAGCGTTGGTACAACGAACTTGGAAGCTGTTCGTCCCATCCCAACTCTTGCAACCAGATTTCCTGCATGAAAATCTTGGACCGGACGATGAATGGGGCTAGCCACCCCGCGGGGTCAAACAGCTTCGCTATTTGGGAAAGAACTTCTCGCTTGGTGTAGGATAACTCCAGCGTGAACACGGGCGGAACAAAGAAGAACTCGTCTGACGTCGCCTTCCAGCGAACTCCGAGGGTCTTGGCCGTGCTCTCGGCTTCGATTTCCAGAAAGTCGGTGTGCAAGAGGTGGTCACTCGGAAGCTCGCCCAAAATCTCCTTTTGGTTGGATGTCCATTTTCGCAGGGGAAAGCCTGCGGAGCTGAGGGCGGCCTGCAGTTCGTGGATAGCCAGCTGTGCCTCCTTGATGGAGTCTGCCCCGGCTAGGACGTCGTCAACGTACATGAGATTCCGCACAATGTGACTTGCCCTTGGAAATCGCGACTGGATGTCGTCGGCAAGCTGTTGCAGTACCCGGATGGCCAAAAACGGAGCGCAATTGACTCCAAAGGTCACGGTTTTCAGCTCATAATCCCGAATCTCACCCTCCTGGTTTCGAAATAATATTCGCTGGAAGGGCGTGTGCGTCGGATGCACCCAAATCTGGCGATACATCTTTGTAATGTCGGCGTTGAAGACATATCGGAAATAGCGCCACTTCAGGATTTGGAGGGTTAAATCGGATTGGAGGACCGGACCAGCATGAAGCAGATCATTCAAGCTCGTTCCGTTCGCGGAAGGGCTGGACGCGTTGAATACCACGCGGACTTTCGTGGTAGTGCTCTCAGGCTTGATAACCGCATGGTGCGGGAGGTAATAGTCGGCGGACTCGTTAGTGGAAGGAACCTCTGTCATATGGTCGAGATCTAAATATTCCTGGATCACAGAGTTATACTGCTCTTGAAACGGAACGTTCCTCTTTAGCCGAGCCTCATTTCGGAGAAACTGAGCTAGGGCAATGGACCTTGAATGCCCCAGGCCTGACCCACAATGATCGGGGTTGCGAAACGGCAGTGTTACCACGTACTTTCCGCTTGACGTTCGTGACGTGGTTCGAAGAAAATTGCTTTCGCAATAGGAGTCCGACTCTCCTGCTACCTTGATAGGTAGATCCTCCACCTCCCAAAACTTGGTGAGAAGTTGGTCCAATGGCGTATCGCGGACGTGGGAAATTTGGGTGGAGAAAGATGCTATCTGGTCTGGAGCACCACTTGGCACTGGACCGGTAAGCACCCACCCAAAGATGGTTTCTTGTCCGAGGAGGGAACCACAGATTTCGGTCTGTGAGCCGCTTAATAGTATGGACGGAAGGATGTCGGCTCCGATCAGGACGTCTATTTGTGAGCTCTCGTAAAAGGTAGGGTCTGCTAAAGGCAGGTTCGGCAAATCTCGCAGCGCACTTTGCGGGATCGGATATGAAGGGAGATTGCCGGCTATGTCTGGCAGAACGTAGGCCGTTGCGTTTAATTGTACGCTCGGCGGGATCAGTGAGCGAATGGAAAAATCACAGAGCTTCTTGGATTGAGCTGCTACAGTCTGATTGAGGCCTGAAACCTGGGCCTGGATAAGGCGGAATGGCAATTGGATGATATTAAAGAGACGTTCCGTAATGAACGTCGCCTCGGAGCCCGAGTCGATCAGAGCGCGAGCACGGAAATTTGTCCCCCGGTGGCAAATGTTGATTATGGCCGTACCGAGGAGCACCGCTCTTGTTCCCGAAGCAAAATAGTTCTGCACGTTGGGCGGAGCGACGGAAGAAGCGGGATCCTCCGCTGTTGTGGAAGTCAGTTCGCTGGGAGCTGGAAGACCCCGATGCAGAAGCGTGTGGTGGCGGGCTCCACAAGTGAAGCAACTGTGGGCACTTTGGCATTCCCGGAGCTGGTGACCTCTAGCGAAACAGTTCAAGCACAGCTGCCTCTTTTTAACGCAGCTGGCCCGCGCATCCACGGTCATTTGTAAGAAGTGCGGACACAGTCGGATGGGATGGTTCTCTCTGGAACAGAGATCACACGTTCTTCTCTTCGGGCTCACTTGTGTCTGGAAGGAGTGGAACTTTCTTGGCGTAGGACTACCTTGAGACCGGAACGGATTGGAGTTGCTTCCGGAGGGCTGCTGATTCAGGGTACCTTTGGACGATGATGGGCTCGGACTGACCTTGGAAGTGGACGGGTCGCTCTCCATGGCCTCTAGCGTCAAATAGCGCTGAGTGAGGAAGGCGTCGATTTCCGTCCATGGAGGCACCTCCTTTTTGTCTGTGACGGACGCTTCCCACAAAGAACGGGTCAGCTTCGGCAACTTGGAGGCGCAGATAGTAACGAGGAGACTATCCCAGTTGTCAGTGCAGACCTTGGAGTGAGCCAGGGCAGTGAGGACCCCTTGCATCGTGCTTTGAAGCTCTTTCAAAGCTCGACTGGTCTCGGACTCGACGCGAGGCAAAAAGAGCAAAATATTAATCTGGTTGGTCACCAGGAGCCGATTGTTTTCGTAACGGTTTCGGAGGGCCGACCATGCCGACTCGAAACCATCGTTTGTGAGCGGGGACTTCTCGACTATAGCCTTCGGATCGCCACTTGTCTTCGCGGTGAGATGGTATAATTTCTCTACCGGAGACAGCCTAGAATTGTTTATGTATATGGCAGTAAACAAATCTCGAAAAGTAGGCCAGCGGACGTAATCTCCTGCGAAGACCTCGATGTCGCAGGGGGGCAGTCGGCAGCCGCCCTGGTAGGTCTGCGGTGCAGACGGATGGACTGCTGTTTGGGCCAGCTGAGCATTGAGATCAGCGAGACACTGCTCAAACACCCCATAGCACTCGCCGTACTTCTCGCGGATGTCCGCTTGAATTTCTGGCTCCTCGTCAGTCATCACCGCGGAGCAAGCCTTGTACTCGGCCTCGACGTCCGTCCACATGCTGAGGATTTGGTCTCGGCGGACCTCGGACAGAGAGGTGGATGGGGCGGCGGTGATGCGCTCTGTCAGGTGTGACAGTCGGCCAATGGCGGCGACCAATCTGGTCCGAGCGCGAGAGGTGGCGGACTGAGCCATTGCAGTGCAGTGGCGAGCGCTGATGGGGCTACTGACGAAGGAGCCGGACGGATCCTGTTTGGTCACAGTCGGAACCTTAAGGGTGACGGGAGACGGAAATAAAACCGATTTGGTCCTTGCCGGGCTACTACTGGCTGCTCGCGGAGTGAGAGGTGCCTTGACCTTGTGTGTCGGAGTAGTTCCGGAGGCGGAAGAGGTGCGTAAGCGGCTGGAAGAGGTGACAGGCAAAAGCTTCTTGCCGTCCGGAGGGCCTGTTGGCATATTACGGACTCAACACGCAACGACGAAAATCGGTCTTGGAAGTCTGTGAGGGACAGAGTAGACTTGTCTCGGAAAACCGTCAGGCAACAAAGCTTCGTTCGGAACGATAACCCAAACACGGACTGGCAGACAAAAAAGGCCTCGAGCTAGCGGAGAAACAATAATTGGATCGACTCGGATTGTTTGAAAAATCACAAACACTGAGTGATCGTATATTGGGCCGAGCTGAGGAGAGGAACGGTCACACTGGTTGTGGCAATATTTTGTAAATATTGTTAGTGCGCTGCTCCTCCGGTTACCTCCTTGACGCAATCGAGCGCAGAACCGGGTTATTGGCGGATGGAAGGCGGACGGAAGTGACACGGACACCGCACAAATAAACAATGATTTTTTATCAAAATTTATTTTTTTTTGCTTGTGGAAAAAATTCGGAAATTGTCGGACTCGGATTTGTGAATGTAATTATTGATCTACCTGATCAATTAATTAATTTATTTATTTTCCCTCGTCGGATGGACGCAAGGAAATGATGCCGATAGTTTTTTTTGGATGGGGCCACCACTAATGCACGGAACAAAAACAACCACGAAAGCCCGAAACACAGTTTTGCACTTTGGCGGTTTAAATTGCCAAATAATTACTCAGAATGCGCCGTGCCCTGGTCGCGAGTATTTTATTTGGCAACTGGAGGATGTTGGAAGTGGTGCAGCAGCAGGGAAAAGTGGCTAGAGGGCATGAATTGCACTTAATCGCGGATTTTATTTAAAATAGGGCACTTGCGCGGAATGGTGTAATGCGGTATTTTAATGTGTGTGGTATTTTGTATGCACATATGTATATGTATAGTTGGGAGCCAACTATGGAAATAAATCTATAACTATTTAATTAATTGGTTTATTTATTATGGCTGGAACGTGTATATGTGTATGCCTGTGTATGTATGCTGGTTTTCTTGCACTCGGAATGTGCGGAGGAATGTGCATATGTGTATGCCTGTGTATGTATGTTGTTCTTGCACTCGGAATGTGCAGAGGAATATGCAATCGGAGGAACGGAGATCGGCCGGAGTCGCCGATAATATGGCGGCGTCGAAATATAAGGGAACACAGACACTGGATAGCACTTTATATATATGTATATAAGGATATATATACATATATCACGGAACTCGGACAGAGGAATTTTCGGTACACAAACCGCGACTGAAGGCGAATTGTGGCAAAACGAGGCGTACTTGTACTTATCTTCGGAACGTATGTAATCCACCGATGCTTGCTGATTGGACTCCTCCTTATAGGGAAGGCGAAGATCCGGCTCGAAGGACCAATGTTTGTAGTGGGGTGGATGAAGAAGGTTCCCAAAGAAAAGTAGTCGGGGGCGTCAATTCAATATTCGTTTATTCGGAGTTGTAGATATGGTATCGCGGGGGTGATATGCGGGTGAAACGGATCGTAGGTGTCGAGAGACTGATCTCCCAAGCTCGGCCTACGGTTAGCGCCCGTGAGTGAGCGCCGAGTGGAATACCGGTATGGGTGAACGGTCTGGAGAAGGAAGTTCGGTCTGTCGGGAGATCACCCATCAGTTGGGTCTGTAGCTTCTTCTTGTGGATGATGCAGACCTTGCAGGAGTTCACCACGCCCTTCATCAGGTTCCGGATTCTCGGAATCCAATATTTTCCGCGAATGAGGCGCGTCATCAGTTGACTACCGCCGTGGAGAGTGATTTTTTGCATGAAGTGAGCGAGCAGGCGAGACAGGCGGCAACTATAGGACAGGATGATTGGATGGCGCTCGTCATACTTCAGATCTTGGGAAGCGGTGACCCGGCCGCAGGCTCTCATGATCCCGTGGCGGTCCAGAAAGGGGTTCAGATTCAAAATTGAGCTCGAACTTGGCACGGGACGTTTACCGCTCAGGCAGTGGAATTCCTGGGGGAAGTCCCGGCGCTGAGCCTCTAGGATAAGAGTTCGCTCAGCTTCGTTAATTTCCCCACTAGTGAGGTGGTCCCTGCGTGCGGGTGTTACCTTCTTGCAACATTGAATAAACCGTAGAACATATGCCCGCACTCGAAGAGCCTTCTCAAGCTGGGAAAAACGCTCCAGGAAATCTTCGGGTGGGCTGGAGACGAGATGGACTTTCACGGCCCGCTGCTCTAGAGTCATAATTGGAGTTTCAGCGGCTTGGGCTGGCCATTGATCACGTGGAGATTGCAACCAAGCTGGTCCGTGCCACCAGAGTTGGTTACCCACCAGATACGCCTCGACTGGCTAAGTCGGCGGGGTTATGTTCGGAACGAACATGAGACAAATCCTTGATCTCGGTAGTCTGAGCTATTCTTGTCACTCGATTGGCCACAAAGGTAGTCCAGTGGCACGCAGGCTTGCTCAACCAGGCCAGTACAATAGTCGAATCGGTCCAGTAGTAACATTGATGATGTTTCGTCGGCATGCTTGGCAGGATAGCCGTCGCCATTTCTGAAAGGAGCACTGCACCGCAAAGTTCTAGTCTAGGAAGCGACACAGTTTTCACGGGAGCGACTCGTGTTTTAGCCGACAGCAGATGCACCGTGATATGCTGGGCACACTCGACGCGCACGTAGATCGCGGCACCGTACGCCTTTTCGGAGGCGTCGCAGAAACCATGATGTTCGACCTTTACCGCTGGCTGGTAACACACCCATCTTGGAATCTTGATCTCGGGGAGTGAGGCGTAACTTTGCAGAAAGTCTAGCCAGCGTTGGTACAACGAACTTGGAAGCTGTTCGTCCCATCCCAACTCTTGCAACCAGATTTCCTGCATGAAAATCTTGGACCGGACGATGAATGGGGCTAGCCACCCCGCGGGGTCAAACAGCGACTGGATGTCGTCGGCAAGCTGTTTCAGTACCCGGATGGCCAAAAACGGAGCGCAATTGACTCCAAAGGTCACGGTTTTCAGCTCATAATCCCGAATCTCACCCTCCTGGTTTCGAAATAATATTCGCTGGAAGGGCGTGTGCGTCGGATGTACCCAAATCTGGCGATACATCTTTGTAATGTCGGCGTTGAAGACATATCGGAAATAGCGCCACTTCAGGATTTGGAGGGTTAAATCGGATTGGAGGACCGGACCAGCATGAAGCAGATCATTCAAGCTCGTTCCGTTCGCGGAAGGGCTGGACGCGTTGAATACCACGCGGACTTTCGTGGTAGTGCTCTCAGGCTTGATAACCGCATGGTGCGGGAGGTAATAGTCGGCGGACTCGTTAGTGGAAGGAACCTCTGTCATATGGTCGAGATCTAAATATTCCTGGATCACAGAGTTATACTGCTCTTGAAACGGAACGTTCCTCTTTAGCCGAGCCTCATTTCGGAGAAACTGAGCTAGGGCAATGGACCTTGAATGCCCCAGGCCTGACCCACAATGATCGGGGTTGCGAAACGGCAGTGTTACCACGTACTTTCCGCTTGACGTTCGTGACGTGGTTCGAAGAAAATTTCTTTCGCAATAGGAGTCCGACTCTCCTGCTACCTTGATAGGTAGATCCTCCACCTCCCAAAACTTGGTGAGAAGTTGGTCCAATGGCGTATCGCGGACGTGGGAAATTTGGGTGGAGAAAGATGCTATCTGGTCTGGAGCACCACTTGGCACTGGACCGGTAAGCACCCACCCAAAGATGGTTTCTTGTCCGAGGAGGGAACCACAGATTTCGGTCTGTGAGCCGCCTAATAGTATGGACGGAAGGATGTCGGCTCCGATCAGGACGTCTATTTGTGAGCTCTCGTAAAAGGTAGGGTCTGCTAAAGGCAGGTTCGGCAAATCTCGCAGCGCACTTTGCGGGATCGGATATGAAGGGAGATTGCCGGCTATGTCTGGCAGAACGTAGGCCGTTGCGTTTAATTGTACGCTCGGCGGGATCAGTGAGCGAATGGAAAAATCACAGAGCTTCTTGGATTGAGCTGCTACAGTCTGATTGAGGCCTGAAACCTGGGCCTGGATAAGGCGGAATGGCAATTGGATGATATTAAAGAGACGTTCCGTAATGAACGTCGCCTCGGAGCCCGAGTCGATCAGAGCGCGAGCACGGAAATTTGTCCCCCGGTGGCAAATGTTGATTATGGCCGTACCGAGGAGCACCGCTCTTGTTCCCGAAGCAAAATAGTTCTGCACGTTGGGCGGAGCGACGGAAGAAGCGGGATCCTCCGCTGTTGTGGAAGTCAGTTCGCTGGGAGCTGGAAGACCCCGATGCAGAAGCGTGTGGTGGCGGGCTCCACAAGTGAAGCAACTGTGGGCACTTTGGCATTCCCGGAGCTGGTGACCTCTAGCGAAACAGTTCAAGCACAGCTGCCTCTTTTTAACGCAGCTGGCCCGCGCATCCACGGTCATTTGTAAGAAGTGCGGACACAGTCGGATGGGATGGTTCTCTCTGGAACAGAGATCACACGTTCTTCTCTTCGGGCTCACTTGTGTCTGGAAGGAGTGGAACTTTCTTGGCGTAGGACTACCTTGAGACCGGAACGGATTGGAGTTGCTTCCGGAGGGCTGCTGATTCAGGGTACCTTTGGACGATGATGGGCTCGGACTGACCTTGGAAGTGGACGGGTCGCTCTCCATGGCCTCTAGCGTCAAATAGCGCTGAGTGAGGAAGGCGTCGATTTCCGTCCATGGAGGCACCTCCTTTTTGTCTGTGACGGACGCTTCCCACAAAGAACGGGTCAGCTTCGGCAACTTGGAGGCGCAGATAGTAACGAGGAGACTATCCCAGTTGTCAGTGCAGACCTTGGAGTGAGCCAGGGCAGTGAGGACCCCTTGCATCGTGCTTTGAAGCTCTTTCAAAGCTCGACTGGTCTCGGACTCGACGCGAGGCAAAAAGAGCAAAATATTAATCTGGTTGGTCACCAGGAGCCGATTGTTTTCGTAACGGTTTCGGAGGGCCGACCATGCCGACTCGAAACCATCGTTTGTGAGCGGGGACTTCTCGACTATAGCCTTCGGATCGCCACTTGTCTTCGCGGTGAGATGGTATAATTTCTCTACCGGAGACAGCCTAGAATTGTTTATGTATATGGCAGTAAACAAATCTCGAAAAGTAGGCCAGCGGACGTAATCTCCTGCGAAGACCTCGATGTCGCAGGGGGGCAGTCGGCAGCCGCCCTGGTAGGTCTGCGGTGCAGACGGATGGACTGCTGTTTGGGCCAGCTGAGCATTGAGATCAGCGAGACACTGCTCAAACACCCCATAGCACTCGCCGTACTTCTCGCGGATGTCCGCTTGAATTTCTGGCTCCTCGTCAGTCATCACCGCGGAGCAAGCCTTGTACTCGGCCTCGACGTCCGTCCACATGCTGAGGATTTGGTCTCGGCGGACCTCGGACAGAGAGGTGGATGGGGCGGCGGTGATGCGCTCTGTCAGGTGTGACAGTCGGCCAATGGCGGCGACCAATCTGGTCCGAGCGCGAGAGGTGGCGGACTGAGCCATTGCAGTGCAGTGGCGAGCGCTGATGGGGCTACTGACGAAGGAGCCGGACGGATCCTGTTTGGTCACAGTCGGAACCTTAAGGGTGACGGGAGACGGAAATAAAACCGATTTGGTCCTTGCCGGGCTACTACTGGCTGCTCGCGGAGTGAGAGGTGCCTTGACCTTGTGTGTCGGAGTAGTTCCGGAGGCGGAAGAGGTGCGTAAGCGGCTGGAAGAGGTGACAGGCAAAAGCTTCTTGCCGTCCGGAGGGCCTGTTGGCATATTACGGACTCAACACGCAACGACGAAAATCGGTCTTGGAAGTCTGTGAGGGACAGAGTAGACTTGTCTCGGAAAACCGTCAGGCAACAAAGCTTCGTTCGGAACGATAACCCAAACACGGACTGGCAGACAAAAAAGGCCTCGAGCTAGCGGAGAAACAATAATTGGATCGACTCGGATTGTTTGAAAAATCACAAACACTGAGTGATCGTATATTGGGCCGAGCTGAGGAGAGGACACTGGTTGTGGCAATATTTTGTAAATATTGTTAGTGCGCTGCTCCTCCGGTTATCTCCTTGACGCAATCGAGCGCAGAACCGGGTTATTGGCGGATGGAAGGCGGACGGAAGTGACACGGACACCGCACAAATAAACAATGATTTTTTATCAAAATTTATTTTTTTTTGCTTGTGGAAAAAATTCGGAAATTGTCGGACTCGGATTTGTGAATGTAATTATTGATCTACCTGATCAATTAATTAATTTATTTATTTTCCCTCGTCGGATGGACGCAAGGAAATGATGCCGATAGTTTTTTTTGGATGTGGCCACCACTAATGCACGGAACAAAAACAACCACGAAAGCCCGAAACACAGTTTTGCACTTTGGCGGTTTAAATTGCCAAATAATTACTCAGAATGCGCCGTGCCCTGGTCGCGAGTATTTTATTTGGCAACTGGAGGATGTTGGAAGTGGTGCAGCAGCAGGGAAAAGTGGCTAGAGGGCATGAATTGCACTTAATCGCGGATTTTATTTAAAATAGGGCACTTGCGCGGAATGGTGTAATGCGGTATTTTAATGTGTGTGGTATTTTGTATGCACATATGTATATGTATAGTTGGGAGCCAACTATGGAAATAAATCTATAACTATTTAATTAATTGGTTTATTTATTATGGCTGGAACGTGTATATGTGTATGCCTGTGTATGTATGCTGGTTTTCTTGCACTCGGAATGTGCGGAGGAATGTGCATATGTGTATGCCTGTGTATGTATGTTGTTCTTGCACTCGGAATGTGCAGAGGAATATGCAATCGGAGGAACGGAGATCGGCCGGAGTCGCCGATAATATGGCGGCGTCGAAATATAAGGGAACACAGACACTGGATAGCACTTTATATATATGTATATAAGGATATATATACATATATCACGGAACTCGGACAGAGGAATTTTCGGTACACAAACCGCGACTGGAGGCGAATTGTGGCAAAAGGAGGCGTACTTGTACTTATCTTCGGAACGTATGTAATCCACCGATGCTTGCTGATTGGACTCCTCCTTATAGGGAAGGCGAAGATCCGGCTCGAAGGACCAATGTTTGTAGTGGGGTGGATGAAGAAGGTTCCCAAAGAAAAGTAGTCGGGGGCGTCAATTCAATATTCGTTTATTCGGAGTTGTAGATATGGTATCGCGGGGGTGATATGCGGGTGAAACGGATCGTAGGTGTCGAGAGACTGATCTCCCAAGCTCGGCCTACGGTTAGCGCCCGTGAGTGAGCGCCGAGTGGATCGCATCCACGGCGCGAGAGAGCGAAGGGCATGGGAGAGCGTGCGAATTAACAGCGCTCTGTTAACTTCGCTTCTGCCCTAAACAAAAAGTGAAAATCATTTTGTGCGGAGACAACGCCCGCTAAGTGAAAATCGGCAAAAAGTGCAAAGAAGGGTCAAACAAAAAGACGAAAAAACATCGAGTGCGAAAACCAACCCCGCTTAAGAACAAGTAAAAAAAAGGTGGAAACTGTGGAGCGCGGAGACAACGCCCGCTCAAAAACACATAGATTATTATCAAAAAGCCTCCAATGATCCTATTGGGCTTTGTGGTGGCTCAGAGGGGGCCTAGCTGAGGCCACCGGACGGGTCGCGGGTTGCGGATAGCGAACGGCCTACCCTGGGGGTAGGTCAACTGCGAATAAGCGGGCATCCCAAAGAGACCCAACTAAGTTGACTCTGAAGGAGAGCACCGAAAAAAGCAGTCCCGGACAGCCAGCGGGTGTTCGCGAAGCAGCAACACCGACGATGCGCTTGTGGTGCCGCCTCTCATTAAGTAGCTCACACACTCCCTCTCCCCACACACCTACCTACCCACATCCCAACCCCAACACTCACCTCACACCGGGCCGGACTAAGGTGTCACTCGACCCGTGCCAAGAGTCAGCCTAGCTGGGGGCCCGGTATAAAAACTAGCCCAGTCGCAAACGGAGAGCTCAGGGACTTGGCAGCCCCCTGTTCTAATGATGCCTTACCCGGGTAATGTGGAGCTCTGCCGGGGTGGACCGTTCCCCTTCTCTGCAGCTCGTGGGAACTACATGGAAAATTCAAATACACTTACACACAAAAACGACACAAAGGAGGAAGGCACTCCCCAAATGCCGACTGGGAGAAATCCCAAGCTGGGGAAGGCAGCGGCCCAAAGGCCTGGCCTGACCCGCTCCAACGCAGGAAAGACCTGCAAGGCGGAGAATACTGGCGTGAACCCGGTGGGGTCCCATCCCGAATCGGGGGTGGGCGGCACGTCAAAACCCAAAACGGACACCTTGGGGAGGCAGCTAAGCAACACTGCGGCTGCCCGACCTTCTGGTAAAGTGGAGGGTGACGATCTGCCGTCAGCCAGTACGAAAGCCAAGTACTCATATGCCGAAAAGAGGAGTGCAGGGCACATACTCCGTCGGCAGGAAACGAGTACGGAGACCAGCCCATCGGCCGAATGGCTGAAGAAGGTCGAGTGGGCCACAGCGGTACTCCCGGACTTCGGCATGAAGCCACCGAGGGAGGCCGTCCAAACCAAGCGACAACGCTCGCAAGAGACGCCAGGACCCACTGCGAAGCGCTCAAGGGTCCAGGCTAACATTTCCTTCGCTCAGATTGCCAAAGAAAGGACACTAATTGGTGTCCTGGATAGAGGCAGAGCCGATGGAAGGATCCCCGAAACCAGTGGAAGTGGGTGGAAGCGGCACTGGCCGACTGCTGCTTCGAGCTACTGGAGCAAGAACCTGGACCACCCCCAGTCTGCAAGGACATGGGATGGTACCAGGGAAACACCAAGATCGTAGCCTGCGAAGACGAGCGCTCCGTGCAGCTATATAAAGCAGCGGTAGCGCAAGTCGGAGAGGTCTACCCCGGGGCAAAGCTTGTCGCGGTGGACTGGAGCGAAGTGCCCAGTAGACCCAGGGCCCGCATTTGGGTGCCCGCCTCCATGAAGGAGCCGGAGCGCATCCTTAAGATGTTGCAGCGATGCAACCCCCACCTTCCAACAGAGGACTGGAAGGTGGTCAAAGTTGAGGCGACGCAAGGCCCCACAACCAGGCGGTGGTCGTCCTCAATAAGGAGTCGCTGGCCCCGATTGAGGCAGCTAAGGGAGAGCTGAACTTCGGCTTCAGCTCAGTCACCATCAAGGTGTACAAGTCGGACGCAGCGACCGGGGCGCGTTCTGTCGACAACCCAGTCGAGCAGGACGTTGCCTCGGAGATCGAGGCACCCGACAACGAGCTGGAGCCGGAGCAAGACGGCTACTCGACAGACTCGACTCTCATGAGAGATTTCGAGGCCATGTGTCACGGCGAGGTGAGCGACGACTCAGACGCGGCACAACAGTGGTGGAGGTTGGTCTTAAGGATGTCTCTAAGACTTCTACAGATCAATCTCCACCACTGTAAAGCAGCATCTGCTGCCCTCATACTCCGCTTGGACGCGAGCGGAGCGGAGATAGCGCTAATCCAAGAGCCTTGGCTAGTGGGAGGCAAGGTCTGTGGATTGGCGTCGAAGGACTACAAGCTGATTGTAGCCCAAACCGAAGGTAAAATTCGTACCTGCATTCTGGCAAGAAAGCACCTAAATATCTTTCTGCTCCATAATTTAGCAATGGCGACAACACGGCGGCTAGCCTAGAGCTACAGGGGACACACCTTAACCTGGTGTCGTCCTACATGGCTCACGAGGAGAACGATCCTCCAAGTAACATCGTTCGCAAGATCACATGCGATAGTGAAAGGTCGGACACAGGCCTTTTAATAGGCTGCGATGCCAACGCTCACCACACCCAATGGGGGAGCTCGGACACAAACGTAAGGGGTGAGTCACTCTTTAACTTCATTCTAAACTCCAATCTCGTTATCTGCAATCGAGGTAACGACCCTACTTTTATCATAAAAAACCGACAGGAGGTTATTGACCTCACACTAGTGTCCCACAAAATGTCGGACATAGTCAAAAGTTGGAGAGTCTTAGAAGACCACTCCTTCTCCGACCATAGGTACATCGAGACAATACTATCTCTCGAGAGCCCAAAACCCGCGGACTATATAAACCCCAGGATCGCCAACTGGGATCTATATAGGGCAAGCATGGAAAGATTACTCCCTCCCACACCACCAAAATGTCCGGACTCTCCGGACGATCTAAATAGCCTGGTAAATAGCTTCACCGAAGCGTGCAACAAGTCCTTCGCGGCAGCATGCCCCTCAATCAGACCCAAAGGGTAAAAGAAACCCCCTTGGTGGTCAAAAGAAATAGAAATAGATATCCGAATGGACAACGTCGCGGGGCTTGGGAGTTAATCCCTCAAAAACGGAACTTGTGTTGTTCACAAACAAACACAAAGTCCCGCCTCTCAACCCCCCAATTCTAAACGGATGCAGGCTCTCCTTCAGTGACAATGCCAGATATTTAGGGCTGGTAATTGACAGGAAGCTCAGTTGGAATCTAAACATCAAAGATAGAGTGAAGAAGGCCTCGATAGCCCTCTACACTTGCAAAAAGGCCATTGGACTGAAATGGGGCATGAACCCAAGCATCGTCCAATGGATATACCTAGCAATAGTTAGGCCAATACTACTCTACGGAGTTACCGTGTGGTGGCCAGCCCTATCAAAAAGGATCATCACAAACCAAATGGGCAAGGTACAGCGTACTACCGGCCTAAGTGTGTCGGGATCCCGACAGCCGCCTAAGCCTAACCTAACCTATCAAAAAGCCACGCCGGCGGGAGATCTGTAAATAGATCACAACACACCACCAGGAATCAAAAATCACGGTGAGGAAAGGTGCGTACATCAATTGCACGCAAAAGCTCGTAGCCTCGATTGTAAATAAAAGGCATTTAATCAACCCCAAACTGTTACACCAGAGCGGACGGCTTTGGGCATTGGCGACGTTAGACGAGATAAGAAAGACAACGCAGAACAATAAAGGAGCAGCCAACAAAAAGTTGTGCCGGCTAGAATCAATACACCAAGTAGAAGAGAATAAAAGAGGAACATGTAAGTACAACTTTTCTTCAGTTATCGCCCAATAATAGAAAATAAAAACAAAACCAAAGAAATAAAACGTTTATATATTCAGAAATATTCGGCCGTCGTTGTTCTCAAAATTTTGTACCCCCTTTTTTTTTTGGTTGCGATAAACGCTGTTATAGGGGCGGCGGCGGACTCTGCGCTAGAAGTAGAAAAAGCTGACTTTAATCGGCGTTTGCAGGCTGTAACTGACCAGCTGCAGGCTGCAAGAGTTCAGGTCACCGAGGCCAAGGCCAGGTCGCCTTGGACCGAACGGTAAGGTGCGATGAAGCTTTGGATGCGGTAAAAACGCTGCCAGAATTCAACGGAGCCCAGGATCAATATGTTTCCTGGCGCCAGGCAGCAAAAGCTGCCTATAAGCTATACGAGGGGTTATTAGGGAGTTCAAAGCACTACCAAGCGGTTTTAATAATCAGGAACAAGATTAGAGGGCCGCTGACTCACTCTTAGCATCATTCAAAACAGTGTTGAACTTTGAGGCGATCATCAATCGCCTCGATTTTACATATTCGGACAAGCGTCCGATACACTTGCAAGAGCTTGCCACACATCGGCAGGGTGGACTGTCCATCACTCAGTTTTACGAAGAGGTCGAGAAGAAGCTCACCCTTCTCACAAATAAGACGATCATGTCACAAGACGCCGCACAGGCGCAATACATTAACGAGAAGTATAGGGCCGTGTCTTTTTCTCAGGCTTAAGAAGAGGCCTCACGGATACATTATTTGCGGCGCAACCTGCGGACTTGCCGTCAGCCTTGGCCTTGGCACAAGAAATTGAGGCCAACCATGATAGGCACGACTTTGCAACGAATTACGCAAGAGCTTTAGAAATCAAGCCACAGAACCGAACAAAGTATAGGCAGGGCGGATAGAATGAGCCCGATCACTACAAAAGACAATCGATGAACCCGTTCTACACGAACAACCAGAGGATCCATCAAGCAGGTGGTCACCGTAGCCAAGACAAAGTAGAGATGATTGATGTTGATCCATCTTCCTCTAAATTCCGTCAGCCAACTGGCTTTCAGAAGCAGCAGGGGCACAACCCAGGCCTACCGGCTACAGAAAACCGTAATAACAGGCACCAACAGGGTGCGTATAAAATGCCGGCTGGATCCCAGAGATTCTCCGACCAGCGCAGGCAGAGGGTCAATCACCTCGCTCAGGTGGACCCGGACAAATACGAGCAACAATACGAGCAGTTAGCATCGGAAGCAGTGGCGGAGATTGGTGAAGAGAATATTGCAGGATATTTAGGATTTAGGGGAGAGTCCCTGCTCCCGTTCGTCAAACGAACAGTAGCAGGGAGAACACTAAACCTCTTAATAGACACTGGGGCTGCGAAAAATTATATCAAACCATTATAAGAACTTAAGGGAATTATCCCTGTAGAGGCCCCATTTGTTGTAAAATCCCTGCACGGTTTTAATAAAGTACAGCAAAAATGTCTCCTAACCATATTCGGCATAAAATGACCGTTTTTTATCTTGCCGGAGCTAGTAACCTTTGATGGCATCATAGGGCTCGACACGCTAACGAAAGCTGGCGTCAATATAAACCTGGGGATAAAAAATCTCCACTTTGGACAGGAATCTGAAAAGATCCTATTCCACAAATGCCCCAGCGTTAACTTCACAAAAGTAGACGACATCGAGGTCCCGCCAGCAGTAAGGGACGAGTTTCTCAGAATGATGTCCATCCGTATAAAGGCATTTGCAGATCCGACTGAAATGCTACCCTTCAACACAGCCGTAACAGCCACAATTAGGACCGAGGATGAAGAGCCAATCTACTCGAAAATGTACCCCTTCCCTGTAGGAGCCACTGAGTTCGTCAATGACGAGGTGAAGGACCTATTGCGGAACAAAATCATTCGGCCTTCCAGGTCTCCGTACAAAAACCCCATATGGGTTGTTGGAAAAAAAGGCACTGCCGACTCGGGCTCAAACAAGAAGCGGCTAGTCATAGACTTCCGCAAGCTTAACTCAAAGACCATACCAGACCTTGTATCTCCATGATACTTTCAAATCTGGGGAAGGCAAGATACTTCACAACCCTTGACCTAAAAGCAGGGTGCCACCAAATCACGTTAGCTGAACGCGATTGTGGAAAGACCTCATTTTCGGTAAACGGAGTTCTGCCGTTTGCCGTTTGGCCTCAGGAATGCATCAAGCATCTTTCAACGGGCTATCGATGACGTATTACGGTAGCATATTGGTAAGATATGTTACGTGTATGTTGACGTCGTCCATCGTATTCTCAAAGAGTGAGGCGGATCATGTCAGAGCCATTGACCCCGTGCTTGGAAGCCTCCACGACGCGAACATGAGGGTGTCAAAGGAAAAGTCCCAGTTCTTCAAGGGACAAGATTTGTGGTGTCAACCGAGGGCACGAGAACAAGCCCCGATAAAGTCAAGGCTATTCAGGGGTTTAGACAACCCTCCACCCTGTTTGCGGTAAGATCATTCCTGGGTCTTGCCAGCTACTACAGGTGTTTTATAAAGGATTTCGCTCAGATAGCAAGACCTATCTCTAGCATACTGAAGGGAGAAAATAGTAAGATCAGCAAACAACGCTCGAAAGCCATTCCCATACAGTTTGATGAGGTTCAGAAACAGGCCTTTGATAAACTTAGGAGCATTTTGGCGTCAGAAGACGTCATCCTCCACTACCCAGACTTCAACCAACCATTCGACCTAACCACTGATGCCTCGTCCAGTGGTATCGGGGCGGTACTGTCGCAAAATAATAGACCCATAACCATGATTTCTAGGACTCCGAAAGACAGAGAGCTAAACTATGCGACCAATGAAAGGGAGCTTCTGGCAATAGTCTGGGCACTAGACACGCTTCTTCACTACCTGTATGGAAAGAGTGACATCAACATCTACACATACCACCAGCCACTGATTTTCGCGGTTTCAGATAGGAACCCCAATTCCAAGATAAAGCGTTGGAAGGCGAGAATTGATGAGTGCGGCGCAAGGGTCTTATACAAACAAGGCAGAGACAATTACGTAGCAGATGCGCTGTCGCGACAAAGCATCAACACGTTAGAAAGTCCGAGTCGATCCGACGCAACAACAATTCATAGTGAAGCCTCGCTCACTTACGTATTGAAGCCGCAGACAAACCGGTGAACTGCTTTAGGAATCAGATAATCCTAGAAGAATGAAATACCCCTTCCAAGCAGTTCCACATCCTCTTCTCCGAAAAGACCCGTCACAAGATCGACTTTGCCAGTCGAGATACACTTCTTGCATCCATCAAGGAAGCGGTAAAGCCTGGAGTCGTTAACGCCATCCATTGCACTCTGCCAACTTTGGCGTTTGTGCAAAACGATCTGGTAAAAGCCTTTCCGGAGACAAAATTTCGATTTTGCAAGACCTTGGGGACAGACATCACCAATGACGGGGAGCGAAGAGAGATAATGACAGCCGAACGCAATCGGGCGCACAGGGCAGCCCAGGAGAATGTGAAGCAGGTATTGCGAGATTATTATTTTCCGAAGATGGAAAAAATCGCAGCAGAAGTGGTGATAAACTGCAGGATATGCCAGAAAGCCAAGTATAACCGGCACCCTAGGAAGCAAGAGTTAGGGGTGACTCCAATTCCGGCAAGAGTAGGCGAGTTGATTCATATCGACATCTTTGCCACCGCAGGGAAGTACTTCCTCACCGCGATTGACAAACCAGTTCGACATTGATGTAGCGAATGCCCCACCGTTGCAAAGCACATCAAACGGACAGGTGGAACGCTTCCACAGCACCCTCTTAGAAATAGCCAGGTGCTTAAAATTTCAACGCCAGGTGGACGAAACGGTTGAACTAGATATTCTAGCGACCATCGAATATAATCGAACCATCCACTCCGTCACAAACAGGACACCTATGGATGTGGTCCACGCAAGTTGTGACCTTGGGGAAGAAATTATGTTAAAGCTAGTAAAAGCCCAACAAGAACAGCTCGATAGAAACAACCTGACCAGGCAAAATAGGACCTTTGATGTAGGCGAGCAGGTCCTAGTTAAAACCAATAGAAGGTTAGGGAACAAGCTAACTCCCCTCTGCGCTGAACAAAAGGTAGAGGCAGACCTGGGAACCACCGTTCTTATTAAAGGGAGGGTGGTCCACAAAGACAATTTGAGGTAAGTAAGGAATTAGGTATAGGAAACCGGGATTCATAGCACTGAAGGTAATCGCAGGAACTCCGGACTTCGATGACTCGAGTATGATTTAATAAACAACAGACAGATAACCAAAAACTCAAGGACTCAAACACAGATAAATGCCCTCACCGAAACGGTTAATCAATTATTGAAAGTAAATAAGCAGGGAGAAATTAACACTTCCCATCTATATGAAACCCTCTTAACTAGAAACAGAATATTGACGCTCGAATTGCAGAACCTAATGATCGCCACTACTCTGGCTAAAAAAAATAAAGTAAATCCAGCTATTATCAACAGTAATGACTTAGAGGCGATTCTGAAGAAAGGTTCCACAGATATCAGTGTAACCAAACTTTTGGGCGCTGCAAATGTAAGGGCACTAGCTAATAAGGAATTTATCATCTTTGTAATTGAAATGCCTAGACCTAAGCTCATTTGTAAGAAAATAACCGTCTTCCCAGTTGCACACAAAGAGGTAATGATCCGGTTGCCCAAAGACACTATAGCAGAATGCGGCAGCAAGGTCATCGCTGTCTCATCATCCATGGGGCCCCCATCATTAGCCTTCTGCAAGGAGGCACCGGCGAATAGCTGCGCTCAAGAACTGCATTTTGGCGCCGTGGCCCACTGCGGCATCCAGCCGAACAACCTACCCCCGATCTTGGAGATAGATGAGGGTATTGTGGAAATCAACGATGCCACCGCCATTGTGACCACCGGCGACGGCCCCGAGCGAAATGTTACGGGAACGTACCTGGTAACCTTTGACCAGGTCGCGCACGTCAACGCGACAAAATACACCAACTTCAGCAATGCGCTAAAGAGAGTCCCGGGCGTAGCAACCTCGGCGAGGATTAACGTCACCCGCCACAAAACGCTGTTGAGCCTGCCGTATCTTCACAAGCTGAATGAGGAAAATCTGCACCACCTGACCGAAGTCCGAACAAAACTTACAATCGGTTCCGCACTGGCCGCTGTCGTGGGCGTGGCCGTGTGCGCTGCTCTAATCGGCGTTTCCTGCTGGATGCGCCGCAGGCAGCAGAAAGGTAACACCGTCGCGATCGAGCAGATGCTGAAGAGCATGGGCTTGACCGAGGACGGTCAAGTCTTGAAGGAGAGAGTAGTTAACAAGAGTTAACTGAATTGTCCATTGGGTTGGACGATTCTGCAGTTAATAAGAGTTAACTGAATTGTCCATTGGGTTGGACGAATTCTGCGACATTGAAAGATAAGCAGTTTCGTCACCCGTGGGATCGCCGTCGTAGCAGTCGCCGGATGCCGGCCGCCACTGGACACCACGCACGAGGCGCAAGGTCAGCACTTTTGCTGGACAGCGACGAGCGCCGTGGCCGGCAGCAAAGGTCCGCAGCTGAGAAGTTTAGGTTCTTAAGTTAGTTGTTAATTATCAGCCGAGTGGCATTCACGTTTAAACGTCTCACCTTGAGGGTACTTAATCTCTCATTTTTAACTACACACTTGAAATAAATATCACTTTATATTAAATACCCGTGCCGCATTTAAATATTACTTATATCGATGTAATGGAAAAAACTGCTGAATCATATACGAAAATATACTTCTTGAAATACACCCGGTCCTGGAATTTTTTCTTCTCCTCGTCGCCCTCCTTGAGAACCTGCGTGCCCCTTCATTTTGGTCTTTCGAGCCGGATCTATTAAGCATTGGAGAGATTCCCCCCTACGATCCAGCTTGCAGCGTGGGAACTTTGAGGAATCGAAATCCCAGCTAAGTACAAGCTTCCTTGATTCTAAGACACTCCGTCCGCCGTCAGCATCTCCAGAATCAAAGTAGAGTTATATTCCTAGCCTACGTCAAGCCATATGTATGTACATACCACCTAGATCCCATTTTCCGCCAACTCCGGCACCCCATATATCCGCTCCTACGCCTGTTCTCGCTCTTAATTGCCTGAGACCCTGATTCTGCCGACTCCGTTGGCCCTCCTGCATTCCTATCGGTTTTCCGCAATTATCCCCAGCGAGTTTTTCTCCTCCTACAACAGGCAGCTACATACACTCACTCGCATATCTCTGCGTACACCCCCAAAAAATTTCAAAAGCAAACTTTAAACACAAATTTTCCTGCCATTAATGCATGTATTTATCTCATTCTTTTTTCCAACTTAACTTTAGTTTATTGTCTTTAATGACGTATTTTATTTAGAAATATTCAACCATGGATTATATTTTAATTTTAATTCTAAACTTAACACTACGAAAAAATGTACACTCAAAAGTCTGCGTACAGCTGTTTGAAACTATGTGGAATGCAAGATTCTGCGATTACCGTTAGGATTTTTGGCGACCATCTTCTGCAGGTTGTATAAGCAAGTGGGTATTGCATAGTTGAAATTAAAATTTTGCATCAAATGCCAGTGAATTTCAACATGGAACAAAAAGGCAAAGAAATTTCTGTTCAGTATCTTGTCAAAGGCTCGTTCTGGCCGTCCGCATTTGCTAACCAACCGCGAACAGAAGACTATTATGAAATATATTCGAGTCGCCCGCAAAAAATCTTTGATTTCAGAAGTCAATAGGCAAAAGCGTCTAACTTTTGCTAATGAGTTTACTTCAAAGTCCCAAGACTTCTGGAATAAAGTTATATATTCCGACGAAAGTAAATTCTGCATATTCGGCATCAAGGGCAAAGTTTTGGTATGGAGGAAAAGCGGAGAAGTCTTCAAAAAAGAAAACTTAGTTGGCACGGTGAAACATAGAGGAAGCGGAATGGTGGTGTGGGGGTGTATGGCGGCAAGCGGCGTCGGAAAATTGACATTTATCGAGACAATCATGGATCAAGGAATCTATATCAACATTTTAAGAAACAAATTTAAAGCAAAGTGCTGAACAATTGGAGCTGGAAAGTGAATATTGGTTCCAGCAAGACAATGACCCGAAACATACTGCACAAAATACAAAGTTTTGGCTGCTGTATAATGTAATCAGCTGCGAACACCTCCCCAGAGTCCTGATCTCATCCCTGTTGAACATTTGTGGGATCTTCTTGAGAGAAAAATCCGAATACACACAATAATATCAAAAAAATTGCTCAAGAATGTAACTGTGAAGGAATGGGGAAAAATCACTCTTGAGGAGACAAAAAAACTACTCGATTCCATGCCGAAACGCCTTTCGGAGGTACTGCAGAATAAAGGATACCCTAAAAGTTATCGAAAAGTATGATTTTTTGGGTTAAACAAAACTTTACGCAGACTTTTGAGTGTACACTTTTTCGTAGTGTTAAGTTTAGAATTAAAATTATAATATAATCCATGGTTGAATATTTCTAAATAAAATACGTCATTAAAGACAATAAACTAAAGTTAAGTTGGAAAAAAGAATGAGTTAAATACATGCATAAATGGCCGAAAAATTTGTGTTTAAAGTTTGCTTTTGAAATTTTTTGGGGGTGTACGCAGAGATATGCGAGTGAGTGTACATATGTATGTAGGTACATACAATCCATCACACACAATATAAAACGCAATTTCATTCACGATAAACATACATATTTAATTATTGCTCATATTACAATTACTTCCGCATAACATAAAATACATAGTTGACATCCATATGCACATATATTTTCACCGGCTTATACGCATAGTTACACACATATGTATGTACATATATCTAATAGATATTATCTATCCACATACCTACTTAACACACAGCTTAAAACATACGGCTTAAAACACACAGCTTAAAACAAGACAAATCATTGCCCACTAACCAACGCACAGTGGGCGCTCCTATACGACAAAAATAAAAAAGGCGAAATCGAAATTTTACAATTTTCATCATTTGGATCATCTCATAGATAAATTGGCTTTTTGAATCCAATGTTTTTTCAGTGTGACCATTCGCTCTTTGCAAAAAAACACTTTAAAGTTAAGCCACGGGCTCGGCGCGTTATTGCGTTCTGAGTTCTCAGAAAGTAAACCTCATCTTTCAACATAAAAAACGTATTTAAAATAAACTCCAATAACTTTGAAGTAATATGGATATCGTTCGTACAGGTATAAAGCTTAATTAAAACCAAACAACTATTTGTAGATTGTTGTGTGTCGTCCAAAAATCGAATTTAACCAAATTGTCTTTTGTGAGCGTTTTTTCGATTTCGATTTCGAACTTCTCTTATAGCCTTTTTACACTGCCGCATCATTGGCGAAGGTGCGGAAAAATGATGCGAGGCGTTTACACCAAAGCCGCATCATTTTTCGCAGCATTTGTCAGCTGTTCGTCCTACAAATGTAAACAAACTCAGTGAGCAAGAAGAAGAGAGCAAAAGCATTTTTATTGAAATTCCCAAAATAATGAGCGATTTATTATTATATGTGGAAAATGGTGCATTTGGGAGTTTCACTACGAGCACCCAATTGTTTATTGAGCTTGTTCAGGAGGACTTCACAGCAAGTGAAGCTATCGTTGGCTTCACCGAACAAAAATTGCGTGCTGCCGAGTTAAATTTTAAGGTGGCACTTTTTAAGTTTGAATCAGTGCATCCCAAAAGATCAAAAAGATTCTCCAACTTTGCCTTAATTTCTATTGGAGAGAAATCATAGAATTACTGTTTAAATTCCTCTCCCATCTCCTCGTAAATGTGGGTGTTCTTGCGCAACCCATGCAAATCCTCAATATTTTCCGCCCACAAGTCTATTAACAAATTTTCCGCCCCCTCTGTCCGCTTCTTTTTCTTTTGTTTTTCAGCGCTCATATTTCCCTTTTCTTTTAAATATAATTTACTAATTCACAGCTTTTTTCTGTCGATACCCCGTCGATACCCTGAATAGTTTCAGTATTTTGTAAAAATACTAGACAAAACACGGCAACACTAGACAATGATGCGCCGCATGATTAAAGATGCGGCCGCATGATTATCTTCTTCTATCCACAGGGATCTTATGGGCATCATTGTCGCATGTTCCATTTAACGGAAAAATCCAATGATGCGCCTCAGTGTAAACAGGCTATTAAGCTTTTAGTTCTGATCGACACCGACCGCCAGGTTCATCTTTATGTTGATCATAGATGCACATCTTAAGATCAAAATAAGACTAGAATCATCTGCCTTTTGCTGCCTTTCCTGAACAAAATGTTGATCGGAGTGCAACAGGTATTTGTGTCTGTTATTTGGGTTTTATTTCGTAGTAATTGCTCTTTTGTGTGTTTGTTATTGTTTACTTGTGTTTTAAATATCAAATTTATATATTTTCTTTATAAATAACGTTACGTTTTTTATTCATTTAAACTTCAGACCCTCTTATAAGTGGATTTAGAAAATAACCATGTAAAAAGAGAACTTTACAATAAGAGTCTGACTTTGATTTATTTGAACATATATACATTGGTTATTTTTTATTTGCAGCCATATTAATAATTTATTGTTTACATAATAATAAATTTAATTGATTTAAAGTTAATAAATTTGTCTCCTGTAGTATTTTAAGGCACAATTTACTCGCTTTTTTTTATTTAATATATAAATAAGGGCACCAAGAAGGGCGTATGTGCTTATACCCACTCCCAAAATATCCCAAAAAGTATTCTGGTAATTCAATAACGGGTGGTGAAAATTAGAGACCTGTATGCAAAGTATAACTTTTTTTGTCGCCTTCTTCCATACAAGTGCGCCCACTGTGCAACGTCTGCACGCATAATAAAATACCCAATTAAATATTTTATTTCCGAACATTGCGCAGGCGTACCAATTTAAGTTCGATTGCTTCCAAGATCGATAAATGTACATAAGTTGGGGGTACTCGCGCTTTTATTTTTGTCACCTCAGCAAGGTTGCAGCTGCTCATATAATTATTCTATTATTATTAAGACCTGCTGGTATTAATAAGTGGTGATTGCTGAGAACTAGTAATTTATCATTAATAATTTTTTATTATTGGTTATTATTGGTAATTAATAAATTGATTCCTAACTCCAAAATCCTCCAGCGAGCAACTAAATAAATATTAAACCTCATATTTGATATTTAAATTCCGCTGAGCTTCGTGTACGACGCGTATCATTTTGATTCCAATTTCCACCTGTGCACTCTGCTCTCCGTAAACCCCTGGGCATGCGTACTCTCCCCATAACAGATTCATAAGCCGAGTATGCCTTCGGGTGGAAAGAAAGTCAGCAAGAAACTAGAGCGTGGAAGCTCACAGAGTGACGCAAAGCCGCCCAGCTCTGCCGCAGCAGTTAATACACCCACTTCTTCTCGTTCAACCTCAGTTGCACGAGGTCCGACGACTTCCAAAGTCTGCCAGTCCATATTCCACATCTTTTTGGGTCCCTCACCAGGCACAATGGCCCAATCTGCCGCCAGCTCTGCACGGTCTAGATTTGCCTTGGCTACAGGCCGGCTAACTCACTTTGACCAGAAACTTAATGCTCCTGATGCCCGCAACCCAACCACCTCGCTTTCTCAAGTCCGTCGGGAACAAATCCGGGTTGGAGGTTGAAACAGAGTATCGAGCCTGTTCCGCCGTTATAGCCGCAGAGGATCCATATGGTCAAGTGGAAATCCAAGATATGTACGATGATTGCTACGCGGTGTCACTCCAACGGCGCCCAGGTGCCAATTTCCAGCGGCTGTCGCCTTCCTCCGTGTGACACGGAGGTTTTCAGTGGGGACTACCAGCAGTGGCCCACGTTCCGAGACCTGTTCACCGCCATCTACATAAACAACGCCAGGTTGGCTCCGGTGGAAAAATTATATGACCTGAGCCAAAAAACGAGCGGTGAAGCCCACGACATAGTGGGCCAGGCTCCGCTCACGAATGATGGGTTTGATTCCGCCTGGAACAATCTTCGTGAGCGTTTCGAAAATAAGAGGCTGATACTTAAAGCCCAGCTGAAGATCCTTTTTAGCTTACCCTCCATCCGATCTGAGTCTGGAGCTGCCTTAAAGAAACTCCAGAGGTCGGTCCACAAGTGCCTCTCGACCCTTCAGCAATCCGAGGTCTCCACAGACAGCTGCTTTGCAGACGGCGTGCTTGTGTACCTCATTACCGCGAAGTTGCCCAAGGCGACCGTGGAGCTGTGGGAACAATCGGTTCCGAACAAATTCGAAGTTCCGATTTGGCGCGCCTCCTGCATTCCTATCGGTTTTCCGCAATTATCCCCAGCGAGTTTTTCTCCTCCTACAACAGGCAGCTACATACACTCACTCGCATATCTCTGCGTACACCCCCAAAAAATTTCAAAAGCAAACTTTAAACACAAATTTTCCTGCCATTAATGCATGTATTTATCTCATTCTTTTTTCCAACTTAACTTTAGTTTATTGTCTTTAATGACGTATTTTATTTAGAAATATTCAACCATGGATTATATTTTAATTTTAATTCTAAACTTAACACTACGAAAAAATGTACACTCAAAAGTCTGCGTACAGCTGTTTGAAACTATGTGGAATGCAAGATTCTGCGATTACCGTTAGGATTTTTGGCGACCATCTTCTGCAGGTTGTATAAGCAAGTGGGTATTGCATAGTTGAAATTAAAATTTTGCATCAAATGCCAGTGAATTTCAACATGGAACAAAAAGGCAAAGAAATTTCTGTTCAGTATCTTGTCAAAGGCTCGTTCTGGCCGTCCGCATTTGCTAACCAACCGCGAACAGAAGACTATTATGAAATATATTCGGCTTTGTCCCAAGACTACAGCTCATCAGACACAGCTTCAGATCGAGGAAAGTTTTTCCAAAACAGTTTCCGAAGAAACTGTACGCCGTGTCATAAAAAAGGCTGACTACCATAGTAGAGTCGCCCGCAAAAAATCTTTGATTTCAGAAGTCAATAGGCAAAAGCGTCTAACTTTTGCTAATGAGTTTACTTCAAAGTCCCAAGACTTCTGGAATAAAGTTATATATTCCGACGAAAGTAAATTCTGCATATTCGGCATCAAGGGCAAAGTTTTGGTATGGAGGAAAAGCGGAGAAGTCTTCAAAAAAGAAAACTTAGTTGGCACGGTGAAACATAGAGGAAGCGGAATGGTGGTGTGGGGGTGTATGGCGGCAAGCGGCGTCGGAAAATTGACATTTATCGAGACAATCATGGATCAAGGAATCTATATCAACATTTTAAGAAACAAATTTAAAGCAAAGTGCTGAACAATTGGAGCTGGAAAGTGAATATTGGTTCCAGCAAGACAATGACCCGAAACATACTGCACAAAATACAAAGTTTTGGCTGCTGTATAATGTAATCAGCTGCGAACACCTCCCCAGAGTCCTGATCTCATCCCTGTTGAACATTTGTGGGATCTTCTTGAGAGAAAAATCCGAATACACACAATAATATCAAAAAAATTGCTCAAGAATGTAACTGTGAAGGAATGGGGAAAAATCACTCTTGAGGAGACAAAAAAACTACTCGATTCCATGCCGAAACGCCTTTCGGAGGTACTGCAGAATAAAGGATACCCTAAAAGTTATCGAAAAGTATGATTTTTTGGGTTAAACAAAACTTTACGCAGACTTTTGAGTGTACACTTTTTCGTAGTGTTAAGTTTAGAATTAAAATTATAATATAATCCATGGTTGAATATTTCTAAATAAAATACGTCATTAAAGACAATAAACTAAAGTTAAGTTGGAAAAAAGAATGAGTTAAATACATGCATAAATGGCCGAAAAATTTGTGTTTAAAGTTTGCTTTTGAAATTTTTTGGGGGTGTACGCAGAGATATGCGAGTGAGTGTACATATGTATGTAGGTACATACAATCCATCACACACAATATAAAACGCAATTTCATTCACGATAAACATACATATTTAATTATTGCTCATATTACAATTACTTCCGCATAACATAAAATACATAGTTGACATCCATGTGCACATATATTTTCACCGGCTTATACGCATAGTTACACACATATGTATGTACATATATCTAATAGATATTATCTATCCACATACCTACTTAACACACAGCTTAAAACATACGGCTTAAAACACACAGCTTAAAACAAGACAAATCATTGCCCACTAACCAACGCACAGTGGGCGCTCCTATACGACAAAAATAAAAAAGGCGAAATCGAAATTTTACAATTTTCATCATTTGGATCATCTCATAGATAAATTGGCTTTTTGAATCCAATGTTTTTTCAGTGTGACCATTCGCTCTTTGCAAAAAAACACTTTAAAGTTAAGCCACGGGCTCGGCGCGTTATTGCGTTCTGAGTTCTCAGAAAGTAAACCTCATCTTTCAACATAAAAAACGTATTTAAAATAAACTCCAATAACTTTGAAGTAATATGGATATCGTTCGTACAGGTATAAAGCTTAATTAAAACCAAACAACTATTTGTAGATTGTTGTGTGTCGTCCAAAAATCGAATTTAACCAAATTGTCTTTTGTGAGCGTTTTTTCGATTTCGATTTCGAACTTCTCTTATAGCCTTTTTACACTGCCGCATCATTGGCGAAGGTGCGGAAAAATGATGCGAGGCGTTTACACCAAAGCCGCATCATTTTTCGCAGCATTTGTCAGCTGTTCGTCCTACAAATGTAAACAAACTCAGTGAGCAAGAAGAAGAGAGCAAAAGCATTTTTATTGAAATTCCCAAAATAATGAGCGATTTATTATTATATGTGGAAAATGGTGCATTTGGGAGTTTCACTACGAGCACCCAATTGTTTATTGAGCTTGTTCAGGAGGACTTCACAGCAAGTGAAGCTATCGTTGGCTTCACCGAACAAAAATTGCGTGCTGCCGAGTTAAATTTTAAGGTGGCACTTTTTAAGTTTGAATCAGTGCATCCCAAAAGATCAAAAAGATTCTCCAACTTTGCCTTAATTTCTATTGGAGAGAAATCATAGAATTACTGTTTAAATTCCTCTCCCATCTCCTCGTAAATGTGGGTGTTCTTGCGCAACCCATGCAAATCCTCAATATTTTCCGCCCACAAGTCTATTAACAAATTTTCCGCCCCCTCTGTCCGCTTCTTTTTCTTTTGTTTTTCAGCGCTCATATTTCCCTTTTCTTTTAAATATAATTTACTAATTCACAGCTTTTTTCTGTCGATACCCCGTCGATACCCTGAATAGTTTCAGTATTTTGTAAAAATACTAGACAAAACACGGCAACACTAGACAATGATGCGCCGCATGATTAAAGATGCGGCCGCATGATTATCTTCTTCTATCCACAGGGATCTTATGGGCATCATTGTCGCATGTTCCATTTAACGGAAAAATCCAATGATGCGCCTCAGTGTAAACAGGCTATTAAGCTTTTAGTTCTGATCGACACCGACCGCCAGGTTCATCTTTATGTTGATCATAGATGCACATCTTAAGATCAAAATAAGACTAGAATCATCTGCCTTTTGCTGCCTTTCCTGAACAAAATGTTGATCGGAGTGCAACAGGTATTTGTGTCTGTTATTTGGGTTTTATTTCGTAGTAATTGCTCTTTTGTGTGTTTGTTATTGTTTACTTGTGTTTTAAATATCAAATTTATATATTTTCTTTATAAATAACGTTACGTTTTTTATTCATTTAAACTTCAGACCCTCTTATAAGTGGATTTAGAAAATAACCATGTAAAAAGAGAACTATACAATAAGAGTCTGACTTTGATTTATTTGAACATATATACATTGGTTATTTTTTATTTGCAGCCATATTAATAATTTATTGTTTACATAATAATAAATTTAATTGATTTAAAGTTAATAAATTTGTCTCCTGTAGTATTTTAAGGCACAATTTACTCGCTTTTTTTTATTTAATATATAAATAAGGGCACCAAGAAGGGCGTATGTGCTTATACCCACTCCCAAAATATCCCAAAAAGTATTCTGGTAATTCAATAACGGGTGGTGAAAATTAGAGACCTGTATGCAAAGTATAACTTTTTTTGTCGCCTTCTTCCATACAAGTGCGCCCACTGTGCAACGTCTGCACGCATAATAAAATACCCAATTAAATATTTTATTTCCGAACATTGCGCAGGCGTACCAATTTAAGTTCGATTGCTTCCAAGATCGATAAATGTACATAAGTTGGGGGTACTCGCGCTTTTATTTTTGTCACCTCAGCAAGGTTGCAGCTGCTCATATAATTATTCTATTATTATTAAGACCTGCTGGTATTAATAAGTGGTGATTGCTGAGAACTAGTAATTTATCATTAATAATTTTTTATTATTGGTTATTATTGGTAATTAATAAATTGATTCCTAACTCCAAAATCCTCCAGCGAGCAACTAAATAAATATTAAACCTCATATTTGATATTTAAATTCCGCTGAGCTTCGTGTACGACGCGTATCATTTTGATTCCAATTTCCACCTGTGCACTCTGCTCTCCGTAAACCCCTGGGCATGCGTACTCTCCCCATAACAGATTCATAAGCCGAGTATGCCTTCGGGTGGAAAGAAAGTCAGCAAGAAACTAGAGCGTGGAAGCTCACAGAGTGACGCAAAGCCGCCCAGCTCTGCCGCAGCAGTTAATACACCCACTTCTTCTCGTTCAACCTCAGTTGCACGAGGTCCGACGACTTCCAAAGTCTGCCAGTCCATATTCCACATCTTTTTGGGTCCCTCACCAGGCACAATGGCCCAATCTGCCGCCAGCTCTGCACGGTCTAGATTTGCCTTGGCTACAGGCCGGCTAACTCACTTTGACCAGAAACTTAATGCTCCTGATGCCCGCAACCCAACCACCTCGCTTTCTCAAGTCCGTCGGGAACAAATCCGGGTTGGAGGTTGAAACAGAGTATCGAGCCTGTTCCGCCGTTATAGCCGCAGAGGATCCATATGGTCAAGTGGAAATCCAAGATATGTACGATGATTGCTACGCGGTGTCACTCCAACGGCGCCCAGGTGCCAATTTCCAGCGGCTGTCGCCTTCCTCCGTGTGACACGGAGGTTTTCAGTGGGGACTACCAGCAGTGGCCCACGTTCCGAGACCTGTTCACCGCCATCTACATAAACAACGCCAGGTTGGCTCCGGTGGAAAAATTATATGACCTGAGCCAAAAAACGAGCGGTGAAGCCCACGACATAGTGGGCCAGGCTCCGCTCACGAATGATGGGTTTGATTCCGCCTGGAACAATCTTCGTGAGCGTTTCGAAAATAAGAGGCTGATACTTAAAGCCCAGCTGAAGATCCTTTTTAGCTTACCCTCCATCCGATCTGAGTCTGGAGCTGCCTTAAAGAAACTCCAGAGGTCGGTCCACAAGTGCCTCTCGACCCTTCAGCAATCCGAGGTCTCCACAGACAGCTGCTTTGCAGACGGCGTGCTTGTGTACCTCATTACCGCGAAGTTGCCCAAGGCGACCGTGGAGCTGTGGGAACAATCGGTTCCGAACAAATTCGAAGTTCCGACTTGGCGCGCCATGGACAAGTTCTTAGGGGACAGATACCTCTCCCTTAAGGCGACCGAAGACAGTCATCCAGGCATCGAGACGCAGTCCCATTCCCGTACAAGCCTTCCCATTCTACACCTCGACGAGTCAACTCCTTTGAAGGAAGAATCTCCAACAGGGCGCGCAACTGCGACCTCTGTTCCAGGAGCTATCATCCGGTGCGATCATGCCCAGAATTTCTTCGACTGACCGTACAGGAGCGGTCAACCTACATCCAGCAGAAACAAATCTGTTCAAACTGCTTTGCGCGAGGACACCAACTACGGGACTGCACCAGTGCGTACAACTGCAGTATGGACGACACCACACCCTCCTTCATCGGGGCGATCAGACTCCGAGGGTGTCCAACGGTGCTTCCAGTCCTCACATCCCGCAAGCCCCTGCCACCATACAGTCCACTTCCTCTTCGCTTCCCTCGTCCAACGACTTGGCCCATGTCCAGAGCTATTGTTCCACAAATGTCCACCAGGTGCTACTGGGCACAGCAATAGTGGACATTTGTCATGCCGGCACACAAGGCTAAAGCCCTGATCGACTCCGGATCTGAGGCCACCTTTATCACTGAGCGAATGTTCAAAGTCATTCGACCGCCCTTCAAAGCCGTCCAGGCTCAAGTCTCTGGTTTAAGTGAAACGGTAGCAGCCAAGGCCAAGAAACTCTGCCAATTCGTGATCGGCTCCGCTTTAAAGCCCGGCCTCAACATCGAGACCACGGCGTATGTTCTTCCAAAATTGGCAGGTAACCTCCCGTCATACCCTGTACCGCAGAACTATATGACAGGCCTTCCTAAACTCCATTTAGCGGACCCTTCCTTTCATCGAAGCTCGCAGATAGACGTGCTTTTAAGCGCTGACATCCTTCCATCCATCCTTTTGAGCGGCTTCCGGTCGAACATTTGTGGCTCGCTCTTGGGCCAAGAGACTATCTTCGGATGGGTCCTATCCGGTCCTGTCTCAGCTGACTCGACTCGAACGATCTCTTCCTTCACCACGAAGATCTCGGTCAGCTCTAACGTTCGACTCGAGAAGCTTCTCACAAAGTTTTGGGAGGTGGAGGACCTTCCAGGGAGACCTACGAGCGAGTCTGATTCCATTTGCGAGGACAACTTTCTTCATACCACGCAGCGAGCTTCCGTTGGGAGATACATCGTCACTCTTCCCTTCAAATGTCCGGAAAACATAGACTTGGGCTACTCCAGGCCTTCGGCTCACGCCCAATTTCTGAGAAACGAGCAACGTGTGCAGCGAAACTTGCCTCTCAAGGAGCAGTACGACGCCGTCATTCACGAGTACTTAGAGCTCGCCATCGCCGAGCTGCGGGAAGCACTTTATTCCGCCGGCTTTCCACTCCGAAAATGGAAAGAAAATCAGAAGGGCGTGCTGAGCGGGATACCTCCCGACCACTTGCTACGAGCTGATTTCCTCGAGCTCGAAGAAAGCAGTATCGCCAAGACCTTGGGGATCCGATGGCAAGCTAGTGCCGACGAGTTTTTTTTCGTCCCTCCCGAATTAATCCATCGGGAGTCCTGCACGAAGCGCAATGTGCTGTCCCTGATTGCGAAGCTGTTCGATCCAGCGGGATGGCTTGCTCGCTTTGTCATCCAAGCTAAGATGTTCATGCAGGAAGTGTGGTTACGAGAGCTAGGTTTGGATGACGACCTTCCTGGCGATCTTCGTCAAACGTGGGAGACTTTCTTGCAGAGTTTTTCGGCCATCCAACAGATCCACATCCCAAGGTGGATAAACGTCTGTCGGACTGCCAAGGTGCAGATTCTTGGCTTTTGCGACGCGTCTCAGCGTGCCTACGGTGCTGCGATCTACGTCCGAGTGGAGCAGCCGCATGACATTTTCTGCCCTCTCCTGACAGCTAAGACTCGCGTGGCCCCCGTGAAGACGATATCCTTGCCTCGACTCGAGCTGTGAGGAGCGGTCCTTCTGGCAGAGCTGTCCGCTGCCATCCTTCCACAGATGCCGCTAGACACTAGGCAGGTGTCCTCTGGACTGACTCTACCATTGTGCTGGCCTGGCTGCATAAGCCAGCGTGCGAGTGGACCACGTTCGTGTGCAATCGAGTTGCCAAGATAGCGCGCTGTAGCTCCGGCAAGCTATGGAGTCATGTTCGATCGGAGGACAATCCTGCCGACCTAGCCAGCCGAGAGCTAGGACCCAGCGACCTCGCGGGAAACGACATGTGGTGGCATGGTCCTGCCTGGCTGCGCTGTCCGCGATCAGAGTGGCCATGTCCACCAGACTCAGCCCCGGAAACTGACCCGGAGAAACGAACAGTCAAGGTGCTGCATGCAATTAGCACAGCCTCTGACATCCTCAGCCGATTCTCGGATCTCTGACTTATGTAAAGCGATTTATCCAGAGGATGAGTCAGTCCACATTTCCAAGGAGCCAAGCAGGGCAGAGATAGCGGCCGCACTGCAGTCCGTTACCACCAATACGCAGGGCATGCACTATGCGGACGAGCATCGGTGCCTTTTAACCAAACGGCCTCTCCCTGCCTCGAGTTCCCTACGGAATCTCAATCCATTCATCGACCAGAACGGTGTCATGCGAGCATGTGGCCAAGTCCAAGCCTCCGCTTCTATGTCCTACAACGAGAAGCATCCGATCCTACTGCCACCCGCATCCCTCCTCGTTCGCCTGCTGGTTCGCTTCACCCATCACATAGTCCTCCATGGTGGGAACCAGCTGGTAATCCGCCTTCTTCGCGCAACGTACTGCATCCCTCGACTACGTCACGTAGTGAAGGCAGTGATCCAATCCTGTAAGGTGTGCGTAGTCCATCGCAAGCGACTCCAAACCCAATTAATGGGTGACCTCCCGGCCACGAGAGTCACTTTCTCCAGACCTTTCACATACACCGGAGTCGACTTCGCTGGTCCCTTCGACGTCAAAAGCTTCACTGGACGCGCGTGCCGCATAACCAAAGGTTATGTGTGCGTGTTCGTGTGTTTCACCACGAAAGCCATCCACCTAGAGGCCACGTCCGGCTTATCCACCGACACCTTCCTAGCCGCTTTCGCGCGTTTTATCTCGAGACGAGGGTGTCCTCATGTGGTCCAGTCCGACGACAGCAGGAATTTCGTCAGCGCGTCCCGTGCTCTGGCTGTAGACCTTCCCGAGGCCATTCGAACTCGGACTTTTGCGGTATACAGTAAGCCGGGCTTATCATGGCGGTTCATCCCTCCAGGAGCCCCTCACATAGGTGGTCTGTGGGAAGCAGGCGTGAAAAGTTTCAAAACTCTGTTCCAACGGTCGATGTGTACGACCAAATATACATTGGAAGAGTTCTCCACCTTACTCTCCAAAATTGAGGCTTGCCTTAACTCGCGACCGATCTCTCCTATGTCCGAGGATCCAAATGACCCGCTGGCCCTAAGCCCGGGTCACATCCTGATCGGCGGGCCGCTACTCTCCGTGTCGGAACCCGAAATCAAAGAGAGCGCCTCCTCCATCCTGAACCGCTGGCAGCATCTCAACGCCCTAAGCCAGCAATTCTGTTCGCGCTGGAAGACGGAGTACCTGCGAGAGTTGCACAAGCGAACCAAATGGCAGCATCCAAGAAGAGAGCTATAGGTGGGAGACCTAGTTGTTATCAAGGAGGATAACATCCCCTCTCACGAGTGGCGTCTCGGACGGGTACAGAAAACATACCCTGGCCCCGATGGTAAAGTTCGTGTGATAGACCTTACCACGGTCCGAGGACTTACCAAAGTCGTCCTGCTGCCTATGGAATCGGAGATCCAGTCCACCTACTCCCGCGTAGGGTCTGATCCATAAGAATCCGCCTTCTTCTCCTTAGACTTAAGTACAACTAGTCCATACAACTCTTCTGCACATAGATATTAATCCAATCTTCCGATTTTCGCAACGACATTCTCAGCGCCTCCCGTCGATCTCGCACTCGGGCAGCATCGACTGCTCGACGAACTCCGCTCTCGAAGGCGTCGTCCGCGTCCTCCAGACGACCTCCAACTCTGACTACACTGCTGCAGCACCGCAACCCTCAGGTGCTACCGACCGCAAGCGTCACCGTCGACAACGGAACCACCACGTATGTGACTAGGGCGTTGATCGATCCCTGCCGACCCATGTCAGTGATCACCGTGTCGCTCGCCAAGGCGTTTCATTTGCGCACGTCCATGATCGGTGACGAAAAAGCCTGTGCAGCAGTGCTCCGGTTCCAAGTGGACCCGAAGCTTCATATGCGCACTCTTTCCGCATCCATCGGTGATCGAGTGCGCAACAAGTTCGCTCACCTTACGCTGGCCGACGACAAGTTCCATCGCCCGGACACTGTGGCTCTCATCCTGGGAGCGGACGTATACGCGGACATCATCCGCGATGGAGCGCTGCCGAGTGTCGAGGGGTTCCCTGTTGCCCAGCACACCGTTTTCGGGTGGACGCTGTCGGGCGCGTGCCGGTCTTGATCTCTGCTCGAACACTGGACTGCCCATATTTTGCAACATATTGCAAGGGCGGCGGGATGTTCGCGTTCGACTCCCAGCGTTTCTAAGCACCTACAACGTCACGGCGTCACCCGGTTTTATACTCCTTGAGGGGGAGTTGATGTTGAATTTTATATATATATCGATGTAATGGAAAAAACTGCTGAATCATATACGAAAATATACTTATGAAATACACCCGGTCCTGGAATTTTTTGCTTCTTCTCGTCGCCCTCTGGACTCCTTGAGAACCTGCGTGCCCTTCAAAGGCAATTTACTGAAAAAACGAGAAGGAACGTGAGTCGCTTCTAGTCGCGACTCTACTTTTATACCCGTACTCAGTCAGTATATAAATTTGTGAGCTTATGATTGAAATTTAAAAAGAAATTTTAATATTTTACATTTTTTTTCTACATTTTTTAACTACATCTACATCTAAAATGTAGATTATACATATTCTACATCTACCATTTAGATTCTACATCTCCTCCGCTAAGGGTGGCTCGCGCATTGCACAGGGCAAAGTGTGTGCGAGCGAGAAAGAGAATGAGCACACCTCTGACGCTCAGCCACGCCAGAGGTGGGGAAAGCAACTGAAAATTAATTTCTTTATTCTGGCTATAATAATGATCCGATCTGATTCAGTTTCGGCAATCTGATAGATATGGGCATTCTCTACGAAACTGTGGCTGCCACAGATTTTCGTCCTTT
Organism: Drosophila subsilvestris; assembly: GCA_035043285.1. Taxonomy (NCBI): domain Eukaryota; kingdom Metazoa; phylum Arthropoda; class Insecta; order Diptera; family Drosophilidae; genus Drosophila; species Drosophila subsilvestris. Next base: position 84,908 of record JAWNNB010000963.1, read on the forward strand.
GTGAAGGCGGAAGGAGGAGGGGCGAAATTTTGAAATACACTTGTAGCAGTGTAATATCACATGAGTCTCGAAACAAAATTTGGTTGCTCTATCTCTTATAGTCTCTATGATCTAGGCGCTCATCAAGACGGACGGACGGACAGACGGACAGAGGGACTGACCGACATGGCTATATCTACGCGACTATTGATGCTGATCAAGAATATATATAATTTATGGGGTCGGCAAATGTTCCTTCTCTGCGTTACACACATCCACTTTTACCACAAATACAGTATACCCCTTAACTCTTTTTGAGTACGGGTATAACTATTGTTTAGAGTGGGGACGGCGTTGGCGGGGCAGCCGCTCTGTGGGCATTCCAGCCACTCTTCGATGTTAGCATTCCAGCTACGCAAGCGGCTGCCCTCGCTCTCGCCCTCATACACGAGAGCATTGTTCCCCCCGGCGACGCGCATCTCACCACGATCGCGCTCCCGCCCACGCTCACGCTCTCGCTGCCGACAGCCCTCGGCAGCTTGAGCGCATATATCCAATATTAATCTCTCCATACAACCTAAGCGAGACGGTTCCGGACGCGCTATTTCTTTCCGAGTAAAGACTTGAATATACATTGAAACCCTTGGACTCTTCTTTCTTTCGGCTTGGGATTTTGGGACATTGACGAGCGAAGCCCCTCCTGCTGAAACATTGGTCCTTCGAGCCGGATAACTACTTCTGCCTTCCCCAATAAGGAGAAAAATTCCATCCAGCCTTCCAGCACGGCATCGCCTTCATCATCTTCAGCGCCTGAAATTCCCAAGATAAGTACGACTTTCGTTTTCCAAAACTCGCCTCCATTCGCGGTTTTGTTCCGAAATTCCTCAAGTCCGAGGTCCGCGATATAAGTACATATATATATTCTTATATATGTACTTATTTCCTTCTGTGCAATTCCGTTGTTTCGTGTCTTTTCCTCTTTTCGACACCGCCATATTATCGGCGATTCCGGCCGTTCTCCGTTCACTCAAATCCAACTACCAGTGCTACGGTAGTTTTTCAATTCCCTGTGTCCGTCCATAACTCGCGGAATAATTAATAAAACACAATTAATTTAAAAGTGCATTCCGCGCATATGTATGTACGCACATTCCAGCCCATGAGAGCTTGCGTACATACACACACACCGACATCCATACACATATCTCCAAGTGCACGACCTACCCCAATACAACATACGTTGGCACACTCCTAGTGCAACAACAACAATCCCACATACACATATATAAAAACCATACACAATAAAATTATCCATCCATCTACATATCTATGTACATGTGTTTTCCCAATTAAATATTTGTACATTTATTTGCATAGTTGGCTCCCAACTATATACATTTATACGCACATACACAAAATACCAAATCCCGGATTTAAATACCGCATTACACCATTGCGCGCAAGACCCCTATTTAATTTAAAATCAGTGATTTTGTGCAATTCATGCTCTCCAGCCACCTTTCTTGATCGCCACACCAACTCAAAAATCCACCAGTGTCCAAATAATTTACTCGCGACCAAGGCACGGCGCATTTCCAGTAATTATTTGTCAATTTAATTCGCCAATTGGCAAAGTGTGGTTCTGTGTTTTTGTTGGTGTTTTTGTTCCGCACCTTAGAGGTGGCCCAAATCCAAAACTATCGTATCATAACTTCCGTCCATCCGAATAGGACAAATAAATACTTAAATTTATTAAAATAAAATTAAGTAAAAATAATCTATCCTCGTCCGAAAAAATTTCAAGATATTCCGCAAATAATATAAAAACATATTTTCTGATAAAAAAATAATAATTTTTATTTTATTTTATTTTTTTTGGTGTCCGTGTTACTTCCGTCTGCCTTCCATCCGCTAATAACCCAGTTCCTCTCACGATTGCGTCAAGGGGGTAATCGGAGGAGTACCACACTTACAATATTTCCAAAATATTGCCACCACCAGTGTGACCACTCCTCTCCTCAGCTCGGCCCAATATAATACTCGTGCTTTTATTTTTGTCACCTCAGCAAGGTTGCAGCTGCTCATATAATTATTCTATTATTATTAAGACCTGCTGGTATTAATAAGTGGTGATTGCTGAGAACTAGTAATTTATCATTAATAATTTTTTATTATTGGTTATTATTGGTAATTAATAAATTGATTCCTAACTCCAAAATCCTCCAGCGAGCAACTAAATAAATATTAAACCTCATATTTGATATTTAAATTCCGCTGAGCTTCGTGTACGACGCGTATCATTTTGATTCCAATTTCCACCTGTGCACTCTGCTCTCCGTAAACCCCTGGGCATGCGTACTCTCCCCATAAAAGATTCATAAGCCGAGTATGCCTTCGGGTGGAAAGAAAGTCAGCAAGAAACTAGAGCGTGGAAGCTCACAGAGTGACGCAAAGCCGCCCAGCTCTGCCGCAGCAGTTAATACACCCACTTCTTCTCGTTCAACCTCAGTTGCACGAGGTCCGACGAATTCCAAAGTCTGCCAGTCCATATTCCACATCTTTTTGGGTCCCTCACCAGGCACAATGGCCCAATCTGCCGCCAGCTCTGCACGGTCTAGATTTGCCTTGGCTACAGGCCGGCTAACTCACTTTGACCAGAAACTTAATGCTCCTGATGCCCGCAACCCAACCATCTCGCTTTCTCAAGTCCGTCGGGAACAAATCCGGGTTGGAGGTCGAAACAGAGTATCGAGCCTGTTCCGCCGTTATAGCCGCAGAGGATCCATATGGTCAAGTGGAAATCCAAGATATGTACGATGATTGCTACGCGGTGTCACTCCAACGGCGCCCAGGTGCCAATGTCCAGCGGCTGTCGCCTTCCTCCGTGTGACACGGAGGTTTTCAGTGGGGACTACCAGCAGTGGCCCACGTTCCGAGACCTGTTCACCGCCATCTACATAAACAACGCCAGGTTGGCTCCGGTGGAAAAATTATATGACCTAAGCCAAAAAACGAGCGGTGAAGCCCACGACATAGTGGGCCAGGCTCCGCTCACGAATGATGGGTTTGATTCCGCCTGGAACAATCTTCGTGAGCGTTTCGAAAATAAGAGGCTGATACTTAAAGCCCAGCTGAAGATCCTTTTAGCTTACCCTCCATCCGATCTGAGTCTGGAGCTGCCTTAAAGAAACTCCAGAGGTCGGTCCACAAGTGCCTCTCGACCCTTCAGCAATCCGAGGTCTCCACAGACAGCTGCTTTGCAGACGGCGTGCTTGTGTACCTCATTACCGCGAAGTTGCCCAAGGCGACCGTGGAGCTGTGGGAACAATCGGTTCCGAACAAATTCGAAGTTCCGACTTGGCGCGCCATGGACAAGTTCTTAGGGGACAGATACCTCTCCCTTAAGGCGACCGAAGACAGTCATCCAGGCATCGAGACGCAGTCCCATTCCCGTACAAGCCTTCCCATTCTACACCTCGACGAGTCAACTCCTTTGAAGGAAGAATCTCCAACAGGGCGCGCAACTGCGACCTCTGTTCCAGGAGCTATCATCCGGTGCGATCATGCCCAGAATTTCTTCGACTGACCGTACAGGAGCGGTCAACCTACATCCAGCAGAAACAAATCTGTTCAAACTGCTTTGCGCGAGGACACCAACTACGGGACTGCACCAGTGCGTACAACTGCAGTATGGACGACACCACACCCTCCTTCATCGGGGCGATCAGACTCCGAGGGTGTCCAACGGTGCTCCCAGTCCTCACATCCCGCAAGCCCCTGCCACCATACAGTCCACTTCCTCTTCGCTTCCCTCGTCCAACGACTTGGCCCATGTCCAGAGCTATTGTTCCACAAATGTCCACCAGGTGCTACTGGGCACAGCAATAGTGGACATTTGTCATGCCGGCACACAAGGCTAAAGCCCTGATCGACTCCGGATCTGAGGCCACCTTTATCACTGAGCGAATGTTCAAAGTCATTCAACCGCCCTTCAAAGCTGTCCAGGCTCAAGTCTCTGGTTTAAGTGAAACGGTAGCAGCCAAGGCCAAGAAACTCTGCCAATTCGTGATCGGCTCCGCTTTAAAGCCCGGCCTCAACATCGAGACCACGGCGTATGTTCTTCCAAAATTGGCAGGTAACCTCCCGTCATACCCTGTACCGCAGAACTATATGACAGGCCTTCCTAAACTCCATTTAGCGGACCCTTCCTTTCATCGAAGCTCGCAGATAGACGTGCTTTTAAGCGCTGACATCCTTCCATCCATCCTTTTGAGCGGCTTCCGGTCGAACATTTGTGGCTCGCTCTTGGGCCAAGAGACTATCTTCGGATGGGTCCTATCCGGTCCTGTCTCAGCTGACTCGACTCGAACGATCTCTTCCTTCACCACGAAGATCTCGGTCAGCTCTAACGTTCGACTCGAGAAGCTTCTCACAAAGTTTTGGGAGGTGGAGGACCTTCCAGGGAGACCTACGAGCGAGTCTGATTCCATTTGCGAGGACAACTTTCTTCATACCACGCAGCGAGCTTCCGTTGGGAGATACATCGTCACTCTTCCCTTCAAATGTCCGGAAAACATAGACTTGGGCTACTCCAGGCCTTCGGCTCACGCCCAATTTCTGAGAAACGAGCAACGTGTGCAGCGAAACTTGCCTCTCAAGGAGCAGTACGACGCCGTCATTCACGAGTACTTAGAGCTCGCCATCGCCGAGCTGCGGGAAGCACTTTATTCCGCCGGCTTTCCACTCCGAAAATGGAAAGAAAATCAGAAGGGCGTGCTGAGCGGGATACCTCCCGACCACTTGCTACGAGCTGATTTCCTCGAGCTCGAAGAAAGCAGTATCGCCAAGACCTTGGGGATCCGATGGCAAGCTAGTGCCACCGAGTTTTTTTTCGTCCCTCCCGAATTAATCCATCGGGAGTCCTGCACGAAGCGCAATAAGCTGTCCCTGATTGCGAAGCTGTTCGATCCAGCGGGATGGCTTGCTCGCTTTGTCATCCAAGCTAAGATGTTCATGCAGGAAGTGTGGTTACGAGAGCTAGGTTTGGATGACGACCTTCCTGGTGATCTTCGTCAAATGTGGGAGACTTTCTTGCAGAGTTTTTCGGCCATCCAACAGATCCACATCCCAAGGTGGATAAACGTCTGTCGGACTGCCAAGGTGCAGATTCATGGCTTTTGCGACGCGTCTCAGCGTGCCTACGGTGCTGCGATCTACGTCCGAGTGGAGCAGCCGCATGACATTTTCTGCCCTCTCCTGACAGCTAAGACTCGCGTGGCCCCCGTGAAGACGATATCCTTGCCTCGACTCGAGCTGTGAGGAGCGGTCCTTCTGGCAGAGCTGTCCGCTGCCATCCTTCCACAGATGCAGCTAGACACTAGGCAGGTGTCCTCTGGACTGACTCTACCATTGTGCTGGCCTGGCTGCATAAGCCAGCGTGCGAGTTGACCACGTTCGTGTGCAATCGAGTTGCCAAGATAGCGCGCTGTAGCTCCGGCAAGCTATGGAGTCATGTTCGATCGGAGGACAATCCTGCCGACCTAGCCAGCCGAGAGCTAGGACCCAGCGACCTCGCGGGAAACGACATGTGGTGGCATGGTCCTGCCTGGCTGCGCTGTCCGCGATCAGAGTGGCCATGTCCACCAGACTCAGCCCCGGAAACTGACCTGGAGAAACGAACAGTCAAGGTGCTGCATGCAATTAGCACAGCCTCTGACATCCTCAGCCGATTCTCGGATCTCGGACGCGCTTCGCGCGTGCTGACTTATGTAAAGCGATTTATCCAGAGGATGAGTCAGTCCACATTTCCAAGGAGCCAAGCAGGGCAGAGATAGCGGCCGCACTGCAGTCCGTTACCACCAATACGCAGGGCATGCACTATGCGGACGAGCATCGGTGCCTTTTAACCAAACGGCCTCTCCCTGCCTCGAGTTCCCTACGGAATCTCAATCCATTCATCGACCAGAACGGTGTCATGCGAGCATGTGGCCAAGTCCAAGCCTCCGCTTCTATGTCCTACAACGAGAAGCATCCGATCCTACTGCCACCCGCATCCCTCCTCGTTCGCCTGCTGGTTCGCTTCACCCATCACATAGTCCTCCATGGTGGGAACCAGCTGGTAATCCGCCTTCTTCGCGCAACGTACTGCATCCCTCGACTACGTCACGTAGTGAAGGCAGTGATCCAATCCTGTAAGGTGTGCGTAGTCCATCGCAAGCGACTCCAAACCCAATTAATGGGTGACCTCCCGGCCACGAGAGTCACTTTCTCCAGACCTTTCACATACACCGGAGTCGACTTCGCTGGTCCCTTCGACGTCAAAAGCTTCACTGGACGCGCGTGCCGCATAACCAAAGGTTATGTGTGCGTGTTCGTGTGTTTCACCACGAAAGCCATCCACCTAGAGGCCACGTCCGGCTTATCCACCGACACCTTCCTAGCCGCTTTCGCGCGTTTTATCTCGAGACGAGGGTGTCCTCATGTGGTCCAGTCCGACGACAGCAGGAATTTCGTCAGCGCGTCCCGTGCTCTGGCTGTAGACCTTCCCGAGGCCATTCGAACTCGGACTTTTGCGGTATACAGTAAGCCGGGCTTATCATGGCGGTTCATCCCTCCAGGAGCCCCTCACATAGGTGGTCTGTGGGAAGCAGGCGTGAAAAGTTTCAAAACTCTGTTCCAACGGTCGATGTGTACGACCAAATATACATTGGAAGAGTTCTCCACCTTACTCTCCAAAATTGAGGCTTGCCTTAACTCGCGACCGATCTCTCCTATGTCCGAGGATCCAAATGACCCGCTGGCCCTAAGCCCGGGTCACATCCTGATCGGCGGGCCGCTACTCTCCGTGTCGGAACCCGAAATCAAAGAGAGCGCCTCCTCCATCCTGAACCGCTGGCAGCATCTCAACGCCCTAAGCCAGCAATTCTGTTCGCGTTGGAAGACGGAGTACCTGCGAGAGTTGCACAAGCGAACCAAATGGCAGCATCCAAGAAGAGAGCTAGAGGTGGGAGACCTAGTTGTTATCAAGGAGGATAACATCCCCTCTCACGAGTGGCGTCTCGGACGGGTACAGAAAACATACCCTGGCCCCGATGGTAAAGTTCGTGTGATAGACCTTACCACGGTCCGAGGATTTACCAAAGTCGTCCTGCTGCCTATGGAATCGGAGATCCAGTCCACCTACTCCCGCGTAGGGTCTGATCCATAAGAATCCGCCTTCTTCTCCTTAGACTTAAGTACAACTAGTCCATACAACTCTTCTGCACATAGATATTAATCCAATCTTCCGATTTTCGCAACGACATTCTCAGCGCCTCCCGTCGATCTCGCACTCGGGCAGCATCGACTGCTCGACGAACTCCGCTCTCGAAGGCGTCGTCCGCGTCCTCCAGACGACCTCCAACTCTGACTACACTGCTGCAGCACCGCAACCCTCAGGTGCTACCGACCGCAAGCGTCACCGTCGACAACGGAACCACCACGTATGTGACTAGGGCGTTGATCGATCCCTGTCGACCCATGTCAGTGATCACCGTGTCGCTCGCCAAGGCGTTTGATTTGCGCACGTCCATGATCGGTGACGAAAAAGCCTGTGCAGCAGTGCTCCGGTTCCAAGTGGACCTGAAGCTTCATATGCGCACTCTTTCCGCATCCATCGGTGATCGAGTGCGCAACAAGTTCGCTCACCTTACGCTGGCCGACGACAAGTTCTATCGCCCGGACACTGTGGCTCTCATCCTGGGAGCGGACGTATACGCGGACATCATCCGCGATGGAGCGCTGCCGAGTGCCGAGGGGTTCCCTGTTGCCCAGCACACCGTTTTCGGGTGGACGCTGTCGGGCGCGTGCCGGTCTTGATCTCTGCTCGAACACTGGACTCCCCATATTTTGCAACATATTGCAAGGGCGGCGGGATGTTCGCGTTCGACTCCCAGCGTTTCTAAGCACCTACAACGTCACGGCGTCACCCGGTTTTATACTCCTTGAGGGGGAGTTGATGTTGAATTTTATATATATATCGATGTAATGGAAAAAACTGCTGAATCATATACGAAAATATACTTATGAAATACACCCGGTCCTGGAATTTTTTGCTTCTTCTCGTCGCCCTCTGGACTCCTTGAGAACCTGCGTGCCCTTCAAAGGCAATTTACTGAAAAAACGAGAAGGAACGTGAGTCGCTTCTAGTCGCGACTCTACTTTTATACCCGTACTCAGTCAGTATATAAATTTGTGAGCTTATGATTGAAATTTAAAAAGAAATTTTAATATTTTACATTTTTTTCTACATTTTTTAACTACATCTACATCTAAAATGTAGATTATACATATTCTACATCTACCATTTAGATTCTACATCTCCTCCGCTAAGGGTGGCTCGCGCATTGCACAGGGCAAAGTGTGTGCGAGCGAGAAAGAGAATGAGCACACCTCTGACGCTCAGCCACGCCAGAGGTGGGGAAAGCAACTGAAAATTAATTTCTTTATTCTGGCTATAATAATGATCCGATCTGATTCAGTTTCGGCAATCTGATAGATATGGGCATTCTCTACGAAACTGTGGCTGCCACAGATTTTCGTCCTTTGTGAAGGCGGAAGGAGGAGGGGCGAAATTTTGAAATACACTTGTAGCAGTGTAATATCACATGAGTCTCGAAACAAAATTTGGTTGCTCTATCTCTTATAGTCTCTATGATCTAGGCGCTCATCAAGACGGACGGACGGACAGACGGACAGAGGGACTGACCGACATGGCTATATCTACGCGACTATTGATGCTGATCAAGAATATATATAATTTATGGGGTCGGCAAATGTTCCTTCTCTTCGTTACACACATCCACTTTTACCACAAATACAGTATACCCCTTAACTCTTTTTGAGTACGGGTATAACTATTGTTTAGAGTGGGGACGGCGTTGGCGGGGAAGCCGCTCTGTGGGCATTCCAGCCACTCTTCGATGTTAGCATTCCAGCTACGCAAGCGGCTGCCCTCGCTCTCGCCCTCATACACGAGAGCATTGTTCCCCCCGGCGACGCGCATCTCACCACGATCGCGCTCCCGCCCACGCTCACGCTCTCGATGCCGACAGCCCTCGGCAGCTTGAGCGCATATATCCAATATTAATCTCTCCATACAACCTAAGCGAGACGGTTCCGCACGCGCTATTTCTTTCCGAGTAAAGACTTGAATATACATTGAAACCCTTGGACTCTTCTTTCTTTCGGCTTGGGATTTTGGGACATTGACGAGCGAAGCCCCTCCTGCTGAAACATTGGTCCTTCGAGCCGGATAACTACTTCTGCCTTCCCCAATAAGGAGAAAAATTCCATCCAGCCTTCCAGCACGGCATCGCCTTCATCATCTTCAGCGCCTGAAATTCCCAAGATAAGTACGACTTTCGTTTTCCAAAACTCGCCTCCATTCGCGGTTTTGTTCCGAAATTCCTCAAGTCCGAGGTCCGCGATATAAGTACATATATATATTCTTATATATGTACTTATTTCCTTCTGTGCAATTCCGTTGTTTCGTGTCTTTTCCTCTTTTCGACACCGCCATATTATCGGCGATTCCGGCCGTTCTCCGTTCACTCAAATCCAACTACCAGTGCTACGGTAGTTTTTCAATTCCCTGTGTCCGTCCATAACTCGCGGAATAATTAATAAAACACAATTAATTTAAAAGTGCATTCCGCGCATATGTATGTACGCACATTCCAGCCCATGAGAGCTTGCGTACATACACACACACCGACATCCATACACATATCTCCAAGTGCACGACCTACCCCAATACAACATACGTTGGCACACTCCTAGTGCAACAACAACAATCCCACATACACATATATAAAAACCATACACAATAAAATTATCCATCCATCTACATATCTATGTACATGTGTTTTCCCAATTAAATATTTGTACATTTATTTGCATAGTTGGCTCCCAACTATATACATTTATACGCACATACACAAAATACCAAATCCCGGATTTAAATACCGCATTACACCATTACGCGCAAGACCCCTATTTAATTTAAAATCAGTGATTTTGTGCAATTCATGCTCTCCAGCCACCTTTCTTGATCGCCACACCAACTCAAAAATCCACCAGTGTCCAAATAAATTACTCGCGACCAAGGCACGGCGCATTTCCAGTAATTATTTGTCAATTTAATTCGCCAATTGGCAAAGTGTGGTTCTGTGTTTTTGTTGGTGTTTTTGTTCCGCACCTTAGAGGTGGCCCAAATCCAAAACTATCGTATCATAACTTCCGTCCATCCGAATAGGACAAATAAATACTTAAATTTATTAAAATAAAATTAAGTAAAAATAATCTATCCTCGTCCGAAAAAATTTCAAGATATTCCGCAAATAATATAAAAACATATTTTCTGATAAAAAAATAATAATTTTTATTTTATTTTATTTTTTTTGGTGTCCGTGTTACTTCCGTCTGCCTTCCATCCGCTAATAACCCAGTTCCTCTCACGATTGCGTCAAGGGGGTAATCGGAGGAGTACCACACTTACAATATTTCCAAAATATTGCCACCACCAGTGTGACCACTCCTCTCCTCAGCTCGGCCCAATATAATACTCGCGCTTTTATTTTTGTCACCTCAGCAAGGTTGCAGCTGCTCATATAATTATTCTATTATTATTAAGACCTGCTGGTATTAATAAGTGGTGATTGCTGAGAACTAGTAATTTATCATTAATAATTTTTTATTATTGGTTATTATTGGTAATTAATAAATTGATTCCTAACTCCAAAATCCTCCAGCGAGCAACTAAATAAATATTAAACCTCATATTTGATATTTAAATTCCGCTGAGCTTCGTGTACGACGCGTATCATTTTGATTCCAATTTCCACCTGTGCACTCTGCTCTCCGTAAACCCCTGGGCGTGCGTACTCTCCCCATAAAAGATTCATAAGCCGAGTATGCCTTCGGGTGGAAAGAAAGTCAGCAAGAAACTAGAGCGTGGAAGCTCACAGAGTGACGCAAAGCCGCCCAGCTCTGCCGCAGCAGTTAATACACCCACTTCTTCTCGTTCAACCTCAGTTGCACGAGGTCCGACGACTTCCAAAGTCTGCCAGTCCATATTCCACATCTTTTTGGGTCCCTCACCAGGCACAATGGCCCAATCTGCCGCCAGCTCTGCACGGTCTAGATTTGCCTTGGCTACAGGCCGGCTAACTCACTTTGACCAGAAACTTAATGCTCCTGATGCCCGCAACCCAACCATCTCGCTTTCTCAAGTCCGTCGGGAACAAATCCGGGTTGGAGGTCGAAACAGAGTATCGAGCCTGTTCCGCCGTTATAGCCGCAGAGGATCCATATGGTCAAGTGGAAATCCAAGATATGTACGATGATTGCTACGCGGTGTCACTCCAACGGCGCCCAGGTGCCAATGTCCAGCGGCTGTTGCCTTCCTCCGTGTGACACGGAGGTTTTCAGTGGGGACTACCAGCAGTGGCCCACGTTCCGAGACCTGTTCACCGCCATCTACATAAACAACGCCAGGTTGGCTCCGGTGGAAAAATTATATGACCTAAGCCAAAAAACGAGCGGTGAAGCCCACGACATAGTGGGCCAGGCTCCGCTCACGAATGATGGGTTTGATTCCGCCTGGAACAATCTTCGTGAGCGTTTCGAAAATAAGAGGCTGATACTTAAAGCCCAGCTGAAGATCCTTTTTAGCTTACCCTCCATCCGATCTGAGTCTGGAGCTGCCTGAAAGAAACTCCAGAGGTCGGTCCACAAGTGCCTCTCGACCCTTCAGCAATCCGAGGTCTCCACAGACAGCTGCTTTGCAGACGGCGTGCTTGTGTACCTCATTACCGCGAAGTTGCCCAAGGCGACCGTGGAGCTGTGGGAACAATCGGTTCCGAACAAATTCAAAGTTCCGACTTGGCGCGCCATGGACAAGTTCTTAGGGGACAGATACCTCTCCCTTAAGGCGACCGAAGACAGTCATCCAGGCATCGAGACGCAGTCCCATTCCCGTACAAGCCTTCCCATTCTACACCTCGACGAGTCAACTCCTTTGAAGGAAGAATCTCCAACAGGGCGCGCAACTGCGACCTCTGTTCCAGGAGCTATCATCCGGTGCGATCATGCCCAGAATTTCTTCGACTGACCGTACAGGAGCGGTCAACCTACATCCAGCAGAAACAAATCTGTTCAAACTGCTTTGCGCGAGGACACCAACTACGGGACTGCACCAGTGCGTACAACTGCAGTATGGACGACACCACACCCTCCTTCATCGGGGCGATCAGACTCCGAGGGTGTCCAACGGTGCTCCCAGTCCTCACATCCCGCAAGCCCCTGCCACCATACAGTCCACTTCCTCTTCGCTTCCCTCGTCCAACGACTTGGCCCATGTCCAGAGCTATTGTTCCACAAATGTCCACCAGGTGCTACTGGGCACAGCAATAGTGGACATTTGTCATGCCGGCACACAAGGCTAAAGCCCTGATCGACTCCGGATCTGAGGCCACCTTTATCACTGAGCGAATGTTCAAAGTCATTCAACCGCCCTTCAAAGCTGTCCAGGCTCAAGTCTCTGGTTTAAGTGAAACGGTAGCAGCCAAGGCCAAGAAACTCTGCCAATTCGTGATCGGCTCCGCTTTAAAGCCCGGCCTCAACATCGAGACCACGGCGTATGTTCTTCCAAAATTGGCAGGTAACCTCCCGTCATACCCTTTACCGCAGAACTATATGACAGGCCTTCCTAAACTCCATTTAGCGGACCCTTCCTTTCATCGAAGCTCGCAGATAGACGTGCTTTTAAGCGCTGACATCCTTCCATCCATCCTTTTGAGCGGCTTCCGGTCGAACATTTGTGGCTCGCTCTTGGGCCAAGAGACTATCTTCGGATGGGTCCTATCCGGTCCTGTCTCAGCTGACTCGACTCGAACGATCTCTTCCTTCACCACGAAGATCTCGGTCAGCTCTAACGTTCGACTCGAGAAGCTTCTCACAAAGTTTTGGGAGGTGGAGGACCTTCCAGGGAGACCTACGAGCGAGTCTGATTCCATTTGCGAGGACAACTTTCTTCATACCACGCAGCGAGCTTCCGTTGGGAGATACATCGTCACTCTTCCCTTCAAATGTCCGGAAAACATAGACTTGGGCTACTCCAGGCCTTCGGCTCACGCCCAATTTCTGAGAAACGAGCAACGTGTGCAGCGAAACTTGCCTCTCAAGGAGCAGTACGACGCCGTCATTCACGAGTACTTAGAGCTCGCCATCGCCGAGCTGCGGGAAGCACTTTATTCCGCCGGCTTTCCACTCCGAAAATGGAAAGAAAATCAGAAGGGCGTGCTGAGCGGGATACCTCCCGACCACTTGCTACGAGCTGATTTCCTCGAGCTCGAAGAAAGCAGTATCGCCAAGACCTTGGGGATCCGATGGCAAGCTAGTGCCGACGAGTTTTTTTTCGTCCCTCCCGAATTAATCCATCGGGAGTCCTGCACGAAGCGCAATGTGCTGTCCCTGATTGCGAAGCTGTTCGATCCAGCGGGATGGCTTGCTCGCTTTGTCATCCAAGCTAAGATGTTCATGCAGGAAGTGTGGTTACGAGAGCTAGGTTTGGATGACGACCTTCCTGGCGATCTTCGTCAAACGTGGGAGACTTTCTTGCAGAGTTTTTCGGCCATCCAACAGATCCACATCCCAAGGTGGATAAACGTCTGTCGGACTGCCAAGGTGCAGATTCATGGCTTTTGCGACGCGTCTCAGCGTGCCTACGGTGCTGCGATCTACGTCCGAGTGGAGCAGCCGCATGACATTTTCTGCCCTCTCCTGACAGCTAAGACTCGCGTGGCCCCCGTGAAGACGATATCCTTGCCTCGACTCGAGCTGTGAGGAGCGGTTCTTCTGGCAGAGCTGTCCGCTGCCATCCTTCCACAGATGCCGCTAGACACTAGGCAGGTGTCCTCTGGACTGACTCTACCATTGTGCTGGCCTGGCTGCATAAGCCAGCGTGCGAGTGGACCACGTTCGTGTGCAATCGAGTTGCCAAGATAGCGCGCTGTAGCTCCGGCAAGCTATGGAGTCATGTTCGATCGGAGGACAATCCTGCCGACCTAGCCAGCCGAGAGCTAGGACCCAGCGACCTCGCGGGAAACGACATGTGGTGGCATGGTCCTGCCTGGCTGCGCTGTCCGCGATCAGAGTGGCCATGTCCACCAGACTCAGCCCCGGAAACTGACCTGGAGAAACGAACAGTCAAGGTGCTGCATGCAATTAGCACAGCCTCTGACATCCTCAGCCGATTCTCGGATCTCGGACGCGCTTCGCGCGTGCTGACTTATGTAAAGCGATTTATCCAGAGGATGAGTCAGTCCACATTTCCAAGGAGCCAAGCAGGGCAGAGATAGCGGCCGCACTGCAGTCCGTTACCACCAATACGCAGGGCATGCACTATGCGGATGAGCATCGGTGCCTTTTAACCAAACGGCCTCTCCCTGCCTCGAGTTCCCTACGGAATCTCAATCCATTCATCGACCAGAACGGTGTCATGCGAGCATGTGGCCAAGTCCAAGCCTCCGCTTCTATGTCCTACAACGAGAAGCATCCGATCCTACTGCCACCCGCATCCCTCCTCGTTCGCCTGCTGGTTCGCTTCACCCATCACATAGTCCTCCATGGTGGGAACCAGCTGGTAATCCGCCTTCTTCGCGCAACGTACTGCATCCCTCGACTACGTCACGTAGTGAAGGCAGTGATCCAATCCTGTAAGGTGTGCGTAGTCCATCGCAAGCGACTCCAAACCCAATTAATGGGTGACCTCCCGGCCACGAGAGTCACTTTCTCCAGACCTTTCACATACACCGGAGTCGACTTCGCTGGTCCCTTCGACGTCAAAAGCTTCACCGGACGCGCGTGCCGCATAACCAAAGGTTATGTGTGCGTGTTCGTGTGTTTCACCACAAAAGCCATCCCACCTAGAGGCCACGTCCGACTTATCCACCGACACCTTCCTAGCCGCTTTCGCGCGTTTTATCTCGAGACGAGGGTGTCCTCATGTGGTCCAGTCCGACGACAGCAGGAATTTCGTCAGCGCGTCCCGTGCTCTGGCTGTAGACCTTCCCGAGGCCATTCGAACTCGGACTTTTGCGGTATACAGTAAGCCGGGCTTATCATGGCGGTTCATCCCTCCAGGAGCCCCTCACATGGGTGGTCTGTGGGAAGCAGGCGTGAAAAGTTTCAAAACTCTGTTCCAACGGTCGATGTGTACGACCAAATATACATTGGAAGAGTTCTCCACCTTACTCTCCAAAATTGAGGCTTGCCTTAACTCGCGACCGATCTCTCCTATGTCCGAGGATCCAAATGACCCGCTGGCCCTAAGCCCGGGTCACATCCTGATCGGCGGGCCGCTACTCTCCGTGTCGGAACCCGAAATCAAAGAGAGCGCCTCCTCCATCCTGAACCGCTGGCAGCATCTCAACGCCCTAAGCCAGCAATTCTGTTCGCGCTGGAAGACGGAGTACCTGCGAGAATTGCACAAGCGAACCAAATGGCAGCATCCAAGAAGAGAGCTAGAGGTGGGAGACCTAGTTGTTATCAAGGAGGATAACATCCCCTCTCACGAGTGGCGTCTCGGACGGGTACAGAAAACATACCCTGGCCCGATGGTAAAGTTCGTGTGATAGACCTTACCACGGTCCGAGGACTTACCAAAGTCGTCCTGCTGCCTATGGAATCGGAGATCCAGTCCACCTACTCCCGCGTAGGGTCTGATCCATAAGAATCCGCCTTCTTCTCCTTAGACTTAAGTACAACTAGTCCATACAACTCTTCTGCACATAGATATTAATCCAATCTTCCGATTTTCGCAACGACATTCTCAGCGCCTCCCGTCGATCTCGCACTCGGGCAGCATCGACTGCTCGACGAACTCCGCTCTCGAAGGCGTCGTCCGCGTCCTCCAGACGACCTCCAACTCTGACTACACTGCTGCAGCACCGCAACCCTCAGGTGCTACCGACCGCAAGCGTCACCGTCGACAACGGAACCACCACGTATGTGACTAGGGCGTTGATCGATCCCTGCCGACCCATGTCAGTGATCACCGTGTCGCTCGCCAAGGCGTTTCATTTGCGCACGTCCATGATCGGTGACGAAAAAGCCTGTGCAGCAGTGCTCCGGTTCCAAGTGGACCCGAAGCTTCATATGCGCACTCTTTCCGCATCCATCGGTGATCGAGTGCGCAACAAGTTCGCTCACCTTACGCTGGCCGACGACAAGTTCCATCGCCCGGACACTGTGGCTCTCATCCTGGGAGCGGACGTATACGCGGACATCATCCGCGATGGAGCGCTGCCGAGTGTCGAGGGGTTCCCTGTTGCCCAGCACACCGTTTTCGGGTGGACGCTGTCGGGCGCGTGCCGGTCTTGATCTCTGCTCGAACACTGGACTCCCCATATTTTGCAACATATTGCAAGGGCGGCGGGATGTTCGCGTTCGACTCCCAGCGTTTCTAAGCACCTACAACGTCACGGCGTCACCCGGTTTTATACTCCTTGAGGGGGAGTTGATGTTGAATTTTATATATATATCGATGTAATGGAAAAAACTGCTGAATCATATACGAAAATATACTTATGAAATACACCCGGTCCTGGAATTTGTTGGTTCTTCTCGTCGCCCTCTGGACTCCTTGAGAACCTGCGTGCCCTTCAAATGCAATTTACTGAAAAAACGAGAAGGAACGTGAGTCGCTTCTAGTCGCGACTCTACTTTTATACCCGTACTCAGTCAGTATATAAATTTGTGAGCTTATGATTGAAATTTAAAAAGAAATTTTAATATTTTACATTTTTTTTCTACATTTTTTAACTACATCTACATCTAAAATGTAGATTATACATATTCTACATCTACCATTTAGATTCTACATCTCCTCCGCTAAGGGTGGCTCGCGCATTGCACAGGGCAAAGTGTGTGCGAGCGAGAAAGAGAATGAGCACACCTCTGACGCTCAGCCACGCCAGAGGTGGGGAAAGCAACTGAAAATTAATTTCTTTATTCTGGCTATAATAATGATCCGATCTGATTCAGTTTCGGCAATCTGATAGATATGGGCATTCTCTACGAAACTGTGGCTGCCACAGATTTTCGTCCTTTGTGAAGGCGGAAGGAGGAGGGGCGAAATTTTGAAATACACTTGTAGCAGTGTAATATCACATGAGTCTCGAAACAAAATTTGGTTGCTCTATCTCTTATAGTCTCTATGATCTAGGCGCTCATCAAGACGGACGGACGGACAGACGGACAGAGGGACTGACCGACATGGCTATATCTACGCGACTATTGATGCTGATCAAGAATATATATAATTTATGGGGTCGGCAAATGTTCCTTCTCTGCGTTACACACATCCACTTTTACCACAAATACAGTATACCCCTTAACTCTTTTTGAGTACGGGTATAACTATTGTTTAGAGTGGGGACGGCGTTGGCGGGGCAGCCGCTCTGTGGGCATTCCAGCCACTCTTCGATGTTAGCATTCCAGCTACGCAAGCGGCTGCCCTCGCTCTCGCCCTCATACACGAGAGCATTGTTCCCCCCGGCGACGCGCATCTCACCACGATCGCGCTCCCGCCCACGCTCACGCTCTCGATGCCGACAGCCCTCGGCAGCTTGAGCGCATATATCCAATATTAATCTCTCCATACAACCTAAGCGAGACGGTTCCGGACGCGCTATTTCTTTCCGAGTAAAGACTTGAATATACATTGAAACCCTTGGACTCTTCTTTCTTTCGGCTTGGGATTTTGGGACATTGACGAGCGAAGCCCCTCCTGCTGAAACATTGGTCCTTCGAGCCGGATAACTACTTCTGCCTTCCCCAATAAGGAGAAAAATTCCATCCAGCCTTCCAGCACGGCATCGCCTTCATCATCTTCAGCGCCTGAAATTCCCAAGATAAGTACGACTTTCGTTTTCCAAAACTCGCCTCCATTCGCGGTTTTGTTCCGAAATTCCTCAAGTCCGAGGTCCGCGATATAAGTACATATATATATTCTTATATATGTACTTATTTCCTTCTGTGCAATTCCGTTGTTTCGTGTCTTTTCCTCTTTTCGACACCGCCATATTATCGGCGATTCCGGCCGTTCTCCGTTCACTCAAATCCAACTACCAGTGCTACGGTAGTTTTTCAATTCCCTGTGTCCGTCCATAACTCGCGGAATAATTAATAAAACACAATTAATTTAAAAGTGCATTCCGCGCATATGTATGTACGCACATTCCAGCCCATGAGAGCTTGCGTACATACACACACACCGACATCCATACACATATCTCCAAGTGCACGACCTACCCCAATACAACATACGTTGGCACACTCCTAGTGCAACAACAACAATCCCACATACACATATATAAAAACCATACACAATAAAATTATCCATCCATCTACATATCTATGTACATGTGTTTTCCCAATTAAATATTTGTACATTTATTTGCATAGTTGGCTCCCAACTATATACATTTATACGCACATACACAAAATACCAAATCCCGGATTTAAATACCGCATTACACCATTACGCGCAAGACCCCTATTTAATTTAAAATCAGTGATTTTGTGCAATTCATGCTCTCCAGCCACCTTTCTTGATCGCCACACCAACTCAAAAATCCACCAGTGTCCAAATAATTTACTCGCGACCAAGGCACGGCGCATTTCCAGTAATTATTTGTCAATTTAATTCGCCAATTGGCAAAGTGTGGTTCGGTGTTTTTGTTGGTGTTTTTGTTCCGCACCTTAGAGGTGGCCCAAATCCAAAACTATCGTATCATAACTTCCGTCCATCCGAATAGGACAAATAAATACTTAAATTTATTAAAATAAAATTAAGTAAAAATAATCTATCCTCGTCCGAAAAAATTTCAAGATATTCCGCAAATAATATAAAAACATATTTTCTGATAAAAAAATAATAATTTTTATTTTATTTTATTTTTTTTGGTGTCCGTGTTACTTCCGTCTGCCTTCCATCCGCTAATAACCCAGTTCCGCTCACGATTGCGTCAAGGGGGTAATCGGAGGAGTACCACACTTACAATATTTCCAAAATATTGCCACCACCAGTGTGACCACTCCTCTCCTCAGCTCGGCCCAATATACGACCACTCAGTGTTTGTGATTTCGCAAACAATCCGAGTCGATCCAATTATTGTCTTCCCGCTAGCTCGAGGCCTCTTTGTCTGCCAATCCGTGTCTGGGGTTATCGTTCCGAACGAAGCTTTGTTTCCTGACGGTCTTCCGAGTCAATCCAACTCAGACCAGTCTTCGGTCCTTCACAGACTTCCAGAAGCAAATTTTTTCTTGCGGGGAGAACATTAAACTATGCCAACAGGCCACAAGGACGGCGAACAATCATTGCCTGTGACCTCTTCCAACCGGCCAAGCACCTCTTCCGCCTCCGGAACTACTCCGACACACAAGGTCAAGTCACCCCTCACTCCGAGAGCAGCCAGTAGGAGCCCGGCAAGAACCAAATCCGTTCTATTTCCATCTCCCGACACTCTTTCGGTTCCAACTGTGACCAAACAAGACCCGACCGGCTCCTTCATCCGTAGCCCCGTCAGCTCTCGCCACTTCACCACAATGGCTCAATCCGCCACCTCTGTCGCTCGGACCAAATTGGTCGCCGCCATCGGCCGACTGTCTCACCTGGCAGAGCGCATCACCGCCGCCCCATCCGCCCCTCTGTCCGAGGTCCGCCGAGGCCAAATCCTCAGCATGTGGACGGACGTCGAGGCCGAGTATAAGGCCTGCTCCGCGGTGATGGCTGACGAGGATCCAGAAATCCAAGCGGACATCCGGGACACATACGGCGAATGCTACGGGGTATTTGAGCAGTGTCTCAGTGACCTCAATGCCCAGCTGGCCCCTTCCACAGTTCTTCCTTCTGCACAGCCAGTCCAACAGGGCGGCTGTCGACTGCCTCCCGTCAATATAGAGGTCTTCTCAGGGGACTACGTCCGCTGGCCCACATTCCGGGATCTATTCACGGCCGTCGTAATTAACAATCCGAAATTGTCTCCGAGAGTCTACTACCTCACCGAGAAGACCAGGGCGATGCAGAGGCCATGTCGCAAAATCGCCGCTCACGCGGTCGAGTCCGAACGTTTGGCCACGCGACGAACTGAGGATAGTCTGCTTCTGGTGACCATCTGCGCATTCAACATCCTGCCTACGTCTGAGCCGGGCGTCTGTGCGAATGCGTCGCGTTGACGGATCATCAAAGACGTTCCGCCGGGAAGTCCGAAATGCGACTCGCTGTCCTCCAACGTTTGCACGCGCTATCTGGGACAGCTCGAGGCTATTGACAGAGACGCCTTCCACTTCCCGAAGGAGCCGGCGTACGGGAAGCGTCCGCCACGCGACAAAGGCAGTCAGGATCCGCCATCCTGGAGGAATCCAGTCGACTCCGTTCCGTTCACCAAGGCAGTCCTGACGCTCGAGGCTATCGAGAGCGACCCTTCCACTTCCGATAGCAACGTGCGCCACCCGCCAAGAGCAGTCGTCCGCACCGTTCCGTTCCCAAGGCAGTCCTGTTCCAAGGACGGGCACTCATTCCATAACAACGTGGATCCTACCAAGAGCACGGTGACTCTGTCCAAGGAATCACCCAATCCGACTCTGTCCTCATTTCCTACAAATGACCGTTGATGCCCGCTCCAGCTGCATAAAGCAAAAGCAGCTATGCTTAAATTGCTTCGCAAAAGGCCATTTGCTTCGAGAATGCCAAAGCTCCCACAACTGCAACACTTGTGGAGGACGACACCACACGCTTCTGCATCGTGACAATCCCGTGTCCAGTGATTCCAATTCCACATCCGTATCCAACTCCACAGCCTGGCCAGACGTCGATCGACCAGTATCTTCCGCAGAAAAGTCAAGTTCTTCCGAACTTCCGACAAACGTTCAGACGTATTTCGCCTCCGGCACAAGCTCCGTCCTTCTAGGCACGGCAATCATTAATATTTGCCACCTGGGGAAAAATTTCCGCGCCCGCGCCCTGATCGACTCGGGCTCCGAGGCAACGTTCATTACGCAACGCCTTTTCAACACGATTCAATTGCCATTCCAACGTATTGAGACACAGGTCTCCAGCCTCAATCAGACTGTATCCGCTCAGTCCAATAAGCTCTGTCAGCTTTCCATTCGCTCTCCAAAGAGGCCGGGCTTACAATTAAACGCCGCAGCCTATGTTATCCCGGAATTGGCAAAGAATCTTCCGTCGCATCCGATCTCGACAAGTTTATTGAGAGACTTGCCAGGTCTTCCATTGGCGGATCCTAACTTCTTCGAGAGCTCACCAATCGATGTCCTGATTGGAGCCGATGTCCTACCATCCGTAATGTCAAGCGGCTTACAGCCCAACATATGTGGCTCTCTTCTTGCCCAAGAAACCATTTTTGGTTGGGTGCTCACTGGTCCCGTGTCCAATACGGCGAGCCATAAAGTTGCATCCTTTTCGAGTCAAATTTCCAGAGTAGCTTCCAACCTCCCAACTTTGACCAAGCTCACTTCTAATGCTTATTCGACTTTTTCATTTCGTCCTAGCCACCAACATCAAGACATGGCCACTCACGCTTCTACACGTTCCCGTTCAACCCGCAGATCGGATCGCACATGTTCACAAGGTAACAGTTCCTACCAATGCCGAGTGTGCCCAGGAGTCCATCCCTTACGGAATTGCCGCCAGTTTATCCGCTGGAGTGCCGAGAAGAGGCTCCAAGCCGTCCTCCTGCATAAATACTGCTCGAATTGCCTGGCTCGCCAGCACTCTGGCAAGGACTGTCGCAGTGGGGATCTGTGCAAGGTGTGTCATGGCAACCACCACACGCTACTCCACCTGCCCGGGTCTCGGCGCCTAGCCGGCTCTTCTTCGTCACCGACGCCACCATCCTCAGCTTCTATCAGCAGACGACCTTCTCTCTCGTCTTGGGAGCCGTCTTCTACGCAGACTTAGAATTTCTTTGCAATCATGCAAGGGGGGAGAATGTTTAGAGTGGGGACGGCGTTGGCGGGGCAGCCGCTCTGTGGGCATTCCAGCCACTCTTCGATGTTAGCATTCCAGCTACGCAAGCGGCTGCCCTCGCTCTCGCCCTCATACACGAGAGCATTGTTCCCCCCGGCGACGCGCATCTCACCACGATCGCGCTCCCGCCCACGCTCACGCTCTCGCTGCCGACAGCCCTCGGCAGCTTGAGCGCATATATCCAACATTAATCTCTCCATACAACCTAAGCGAGACGGTTCCGCACGCGCTATTTCTTTCCGAATAAAGACTTGAATATACATTGAAACCCTTGGACTCTTCTTTCTTTCGGTTTGGGATTTTGGGACATTGACGAGCGAAGCCCCTCCTGCTGAAACAACTATAAATAACTGTTTCTTATATGGGTTGGAGAATGCAATCCTATATCTCAGGTATTTCTGCTTTGGTTTTATTGAAATATGAATAAATAGAATCGACAAAGGTATAATTCGTGTGGTCACTAGTTGACCTTAACAGGTATCCATTCCTCGGGTTGGGTATATAACGAATAAAAGTAACTGTCAATATTTAATGCCAAAGGAACATGAACAGGAAGGTTATATATCCATACATAGGGTTTGGTAAATTACAAGTCATTTTCGTTTGTTTTGATCCCAGTAAAAATACAAAAAAACGAGAAGGAACGTGAGTCGCTTCTAGTCGCGACTCTACTTTTATACCCGTACTCATTCAGTATATAAATTTATGAGATTATGATTAAAATTTAAAAAAAATTTTAATATTTTACATTTTTTTGCTACATTTGTTAACTACATCTACATGTAACATGTAGATAATACATCTAGAACAAATATACTACATCTACCATTTAGATTCTACATCTCCTCCGCTAGGGGTTGCTCGCGCATTGCACAGGGCAGAGTGTGTGCGAGCGAGACAGAGAATGAATAGCGTCAGCATCAACAGAGGAGGGGGGGAAGCAACTGAAAATTAATTTCTTCATTCTGGCTATAATAATGATCCGATCTGATTCAGATTCGGCAATCTGATAGATATAGTCATTCTCTACGATACTGCGCTTTTAGTTTTTTCGTATCTTCAAAATTGTGGCTGCCACAGATTTTCGTCCTTTGTGGAGGCGGAAGTGGGCATGGCGAAATTTTGAAATACACTTGTAGCAGTGTGATATCACATGAGTCTCGAAACAAAATTTGGTTGCTCTAACTCTTACAGTCTCTGAGAACTAGGCGCTCATCAAGACAGACAGACAGACAGACAGACGGACAGACGGACGGACAGACAGACATGGCTCTTTCGACTCGGCTATTGATACTGATCAAGAATATATATACTTTATGGGGTCGGAAAATTTTCCTTCTCTGCGTTACACACATCCACTTTTACCACAAATACAGTATACCCCTTAACTCTTTTTGAGTACGGGTATAAAAACTCGACTTGTCCAGTTGTAAGAGTCAACATTTTGACATATTAACCGCTCAAAAATTATAAATTTTGAATTTGAACCCATTAAATTTACCAGAGGGTAAGCCGAAACAAAAAAGTTATTGAGTACACTTTATAGCTCCATTCATTAGCTTTGCAGAATGAAAAACAATCATTACACCAAGATAAAAGATACAAGTTTTGTGAAAAATAAAAGCGCTACCTCTGAAAAAAAGGTTATCATTCGACAACTTTAAAGCCCCAAATCTATGAGAAAAAGTCAGTTTTAATTCTCAAGGAAAAATCGTGTTGAGTAGCCAAATTAATCCCACTTAAAAACTAACGTTTTTATATCGTATTGTTGAAGATATTAAATATGTTAGAAAATATAATTTCTGGGTCAATATATCTTCAAGTATATCCATTCCATCGACACGACTAAAAAATCATTGAAAAGGTCTACAAATTGTATTTCCAACAAATTTTTATTTTTTGTAGCAAAGTCCGAATAGAAATTATGAAATGCGCAGTAGTCATACCGCGTCTTTTAAAATTTTTTATTATGAATTTTAAGGTTTATTACAGGCCTAAAAACTAATTTTTGTCTTATGCAAAGTAAACGAGAAGGAACGTGTGAGTCGCTTCTAGTCGCGACTCTATTTTTATACCCGTACTTAGTCAGTATATGTATAAATTTGTGAGCTTATGATTGAAATTTTAAATATTTTACATTTTACATTTTTTTGCTACATCTGTTAACTACATCTAAAATGTAGATTATACATCTAGAACAAATATTCTACATCTACCATTTAGATTCTACATCTCCTCCGCGAGGGGCGCTCGCTCCTTCCACAGGGCAGTGTGTGCAAGCGAGAAGGAGAATAAGTAGCGTCAGCAACGCCAGAGGAAGTGGGGGAAAGAAACTGAAATTTAATTTCTTTACTTTGGCTATACCAATAATCCGACCTAACTCAGATTCGGCAATCTGGTAGATATGGTCATTCTCTACGATACTGCGTTTTTAGTTTTATCGTATCTTCA
This sequence comes from Drosophila subsilvestris, assembly GCA_035043285.1. NCBI lineage: Eukaryota > Metazoa > Arthropoda > Insecta > Diptera > Drosophilidae > Drosophila > Drosophila subsilvestris. The sequence continues at coordinate 109,431 of JAWNNB010000963.1, forward strand.
AAATTGTGGCTGCCACAGATTTTCGTTCTTTGTGGGGGCGGGGCGAAATTTTGAAATACACTTGTAGCAGTGTGATATCACATGAGTCTCGAAACAAAAATTTGGTTTCCCTAGCTCTTATAGTCTCTGAGATCTAGGCGCTCATCAAGACAGACAGACAGACAAACAGACAGACAGACAGACATGGCCATATCGACTCGGCTATTGATGCGGATCAAGAATATATATACTTTATGGGGTCGGAAAAAGTTCCTTCTCTGCGTTACACACGTCCACTTTTACCACAAATACAATATACCCCTTAACTCTTTTTGAGTAAGGGTATAAAAATGAGAGTCGCAGTGCTATTCAACTATTACCAAGCTATCCATTTTTTTTAAAGAAAAACGGACTTAAAATGTTTTTAACTTTGTGGTTGTTTTATTAAAAATAAGCGTAAAATCCTTAATTCGAATTTTTCTGTGAATTTATTAATTTTTTTGTGTTTTATCGTTTATTAATTTTGGGTTTTAATGTATTTAATGTGCTTATCTTGTATTAAAAATAAATTTCGCACATACATTTAGTTTGGTTTTTATTTCTTTGCAATTTGGGTTTTTTATAAAAAATACTTTGTTAGCTTCCTTGCGCTGTTTGTACTTGAACTTTTAAAACATTTTTTTTACCGAAAAAAGTTTTTTTATTTAATTGAACTCTTTGCAATACAATCCGTTTCTTTTTACTCCACGAACCAACACAATTTTCGCAGAAAAATTTGGGGCTTTTAAAACATTTAAAAAAAAATTAATTATTTTAATTTATTTTTCATATTTTTTTAGAGGTTTCTGTTTTGACATAAATTAAGTATCTTACATCTGGAAAATTATATGCTTTCAAATGAAAAATGTATAATTTTTTGTGTATTTTTTTACTGAGATATTCCTGACACACAGCACAGGAATATATTCTCTACAATTATTTTTGCTAGTACCAAAAGACTATACAATATCAAGATATTGCATGAGTAGCAAATGCTCGTTCAATTTTTGTTTGACGCTTCATAGTACGGGCGCGCGGTGTTATTACGTTCATTCTCTTTTGGGCTAGACTTTGCCTCTGCTTTCGGCGACAGAATACAGCAACAAAATATGAAGTCATTGACGACGGGTAGGTCCAGGGCCGGATTAGCCCGTAGGCAGAAAATTCAGTTGCCTAGGGCCCCCAATTCAAAAACAAAACTCCAAATATTGAATAAAGAATATAATAGCCACTGAGAAAAATACAAAATAGTCAAACGAACATAAAATTTAAAACTTTTAATTTCAACGAAAAAAAGGGAACTGGTGTAACAAAAAATTGGGCCCCCAGATTGATGGTTGTCTAGGGCCCCGTTGAGGGTTGATCCGGCTCTGAATATGTCGGAAGAATGCAAAAACTACTACATTGCTTGGGTATGAGTCAGTTTGACTCGAGTTTGGATTTAAAGTTGTTATTTGTTTGTGTTGTGCATATGCGCAGACTCAGCCGAAAAGAATATTTTATGAACGCTTGGAATAAAATGAATGTACACATCTAATACAGACTTTTCCAGAGCTTTACGGAGCTCTCAAAGTTTAAAATTTTTTCAGTGAGAGCCCACAGTGCCCACTGTGCGCTGCTGCGAAGTCTCGAGCATTCTCGCTGACCAACAGGCGACGAGCAGCGGGGACGCGGTCAGAGACAGGGCATAGCCGAAAAGAGAATTCAAACCCCGCGCCCTCCCTCTGTCCATGGGGCGTACCAATAAGCCACGCCACAGAACAGCTTTTTGGACGCTAATGCAGAATATTGGTATTTTTAAAGTTTTTGCTAGTACTCAGATGCGCTAAATTTTCAATCCGCTCGGTTCCCAAAGTGGTCAAACTGTATGATCTACGGTTACACCGTTTTGTGTTTGTTATGATACAACTATATGTTAGATACTTAAGTTGTGTAAAAAGGGAGCACTGACTCTTAATTAAAAACATAAAAATTTAAATTTATTTATTTACATATACATATGTACATATGTACATACCAATAAAACCGAGCCGAAAAAAAACAAAATTTATTCAAAGATTGTAAAGCCCCAAATCTATCAGAAAAAGTCGGTTTGATGCCTAGATTCATTTGGCTGTTTCATAGTGCGAGCAGTCTGATATTATGTAAGGTTCTGTGGATATATACTACATATAACAAACTGTAACGTTGTAAGTCGCGGAAAATCTCGCGCCTCAATCTTTATACCCGGTACTCATTCAGAATATGCGTGAAAATGACTTATGTAACCAAAATAATATATTTAATACGTAATTATACGTAAGCGCCGGATTTGGGATCGGATTCGATGTACATCGTTTATCCTCTTTCCCTCTAATTACCTATTTTATTAAAATTTTAAAATATTTTATCTGTTTCCAAAAGCCTGCAACTGTCTTTGATTCCGCTTCATCTGTCTTTCCCTCTCACTTCTCACAACAACATCAGCCGTTGTATATCGCTCCCCTCCGCCAGAGCGATCACACTGTACGAGGCAGAGCGTGTGAGCAAAAGAGAAAATCATTAAGCGGGTGGAAGAGAAAACGTAGCCACTACAAATGGATTTTTCCTTCTGGCTATAATAACAATCCATTCTGAACTAGACTCAACGATCTGCTTATTTGATATATTTTTACTTGTATCTTTAAAATTGTGGATGGCACAAATTTTCCTAAATTCTGGGGTCGGGACGAAATTTTGAAATTCACTAATAACATAAGTGATATTACAGGGGAGGCTGCATACAAAATTTGGTTGCCCTACCTCTTATAGTCTCTGAGATCTAGGCGCTCAACAAGACGGACGGACGTACGGTCAGACAGACATGACTAAGTCGACTGGGATGTTGATGCTGATCAAGAATATATATACTTTATGCCGTCGGAAACTTGTTCTTCTGTGCTTTACACACATCCACTTCGACCACAAAACTAATATCCCCAAACTCTTCGAGTACCGGGTAAGAAAGGAAAACTTACTTATTTAAATATTTATTTTTTACCGAGCACTATTTGTTTGAAACTAGTTTGAGTTTTTTACAAGTTATACTACATAACACATTTACATAATTACATAAATAACATTAAATAAAATGCCGGAATTTTAATGCAGTTTGCTAAGTTTATTTTGATCGGTGTCTTTTTTATGAAAACTTAATATTAATATCCGTATGCAATATTGCACGAAAATATTAATAACAGTATTGAATAATCTATAAATGAAATCGAAAGAAGTCTGAGTTCTAAAGAATGTATACATAAATTACTTACTATATCTTGGGGTAGAGCCAAGTGATGAGACGAAAAAATCTGAATAATAGTAGATAATTTAATATCTTAATCAAAACATATACAATGATGATTTCATATGATTGGAAAATCTAGGAAGTCGCCTTCGTTGTAAATGCACTAATTTAATAAGAAGTCTTTTTAATCCTTAAATGATTTATGCAAAACCATATTTCTATAATATTAACCTAAGCGCCACTGACTGCTAGCTAATACTAGAACTATTTAAATTCAGGAAAAAGTTGGAAATTCTTGATAGCAATGTATAATGAAAATCGTGTATAGTGCTTTTTAAATGCACACAAAAATTTATATCTTCCTGGATCAATTAAAATTTATGATCATGTTCCGAAATGGAATTTTACTATGTTTACCACATGGCTGAATTTTTATGATGAGTATAATGAGTGTTATGAAGCATAAGAAACTAGTAGGCATACGTTTTCTTTACCAGACGTCTTACAAATCTTACGTTTACTAATACCATCCACCTTCCATATAACACTAAATAAAGCGTTTGCAAAACCGCATTCTCAATTAACATATGCATTAATTTGAGGTTAAAGAAAGGCAAGCAGCATGGTTAGATCATATGTAATTGGTGCTGCTCGCTCAGTTTGAAAGTCGACGCATCGCTCAGGAGATGGAAAGGCATTCCAGCCGCTGTTGTGGCAATTTCTAGGGACGGTAAATTAGAAGTTGCTGTTACCGCCGCTGGACTATTGCTTCCGCTCGCGTTTGTTATGCCACTCTTTAGTACAGGATCTAAAGGCATATTGTGAGAGAGGTGATGGGCTGTGCTAGCATTTGTACCTGCGTTCGCTGTTGTAAATGAATTTCCCGCATGAGAGGCTCCACGCCCACGTTTTCGTTTTGGAAGAATGCCTTTTCGCGCCATATAAAAACGAATGGTTGAGACGGGTATATTAAACATATTGCTGACTGTTTGGAATGTCTCGCCCTTTGAAACGCATTTGGCCGCTTGTGCTAACGAGGCCTCTGAACGTCGAACACGCTTATATGAGGTATAGCTATCGATTGAACTATGCATAAGACCTGCCGATATACTGGCAGGCGTGTCTGCGTCAAAGCTAAGAGAAATGCCACTACCGCTGCTTGCAATACGGGCTACACTGCTTTCATTATCATCATCGTGGGCAGCTACATAGTTGTGATCGTCTTCGATGGTGGAGTCCAAATTATGTGGCTGTTGCTGTAGCTGCTGTTGGGTCCTGTAAAATATATATGAAATTTTTTTTTATCCAAAAACTGTATTGAGGTGTGATGTCTATATGTACATGTATGTGTAGTGGTGTTATCTATTTAATTTGTATTAAAGATAAACTATTAGTTGGGTACTATATGTATAACATTTGATTATAATACTAATAACACAAGGGAACAGGATTTGTTGATTAAGAACTGAATGTTGTTTTTAAGGTAATTGGGGACGCTGAATCCAGCTCGGTACTTTGTTTTTTCCTATCAGATCGAGTTTTCGCGATATACCGTTATAGCCACTTCTCCTACATATAGTGGACTAACTTAAAAACGGTTCACCGTATTCAGTTAACAACAATACTGTCTTAAAGTCGTGCCTACAGTGGTTTTAAATTTGATTCAAAGAAATCGTTTTAGATTTGAAAAAAAAGAGTAAAAAAATTAATAAACAAAAAAATAGCGACAAAAATTACAGTTTTGGTCAAAGACATTCAGTTTCATTTCAATCGGTGCTAAAAAAAAGTTATTAGTACTGTAATGTACTTATTACTAATCAAACAATTTTCTTTGATAAGATTTTCTTAAATTATAATTATGATTTTTAATGTAGATAACAATCTATGGATCATCACTAGAGTATAAGGACTGCTCGGGTAATGGAAAAAATGGACAATGGATTTAGATCGATTTTTTTGTTCATGCCTTTTATGTTGACTGCGCAAAAATAACAACCATAACTGAGACATGTTTCCTATAACTTTGTTGAATTTTCAAACTAAATTGAGGTCGCTGATTTCAAATATGACATCCATTTTTTTCCTTCAGGTCACGTTTTTAAGTTACAGTTTTTCAAAGTATTTTTGAATTTCTTCTAAAAATTTCGAGTTCAAATTTGTTTTTTTTTCTTAAAGAAGTAACAGTTACCTTTGAAAAACAAGCATACTTTTGAAAATCGCTTAGTGATGAGTAAAGTTATGACATTTTTAACTTTTATTGAATGAAATAAGTGAAAACGAGAAGGAACGTGGAGTCGCTTTTAGTCGCAACTCTACTTTTATACCCGTACTCAGTCAGTATATAAATTTGTGAGCTTATGATTGAAATTTAAATAGAAATTTTAAAATTTTACATTTTACGTTTTTATACCCGTACTCAAAAAGAGTTAAGGGGTATACTGTATTTGTGGTAAAAGTGGATGTGTGTAACGCAGAGAAGGAAAATTTTCCGACCCCATAAAGTATATATATTCTTGATCAGTATCAATAGCCGAGTCGAAAGAGCCATGTCTGTCTGTCCGTCCGTCTGTCCGTCTGTCTGTCTGTCTGTCTGTCTGTCTGTCTTGATGAGCGCCTAGTTCTCAGAGACTGTAAGAGTTAGAGCAACCAAATTTTGTTTCGAGACTCATGTGATATCACACTGCTACAAGTGTATTTCAAAATTTCGCCCCGCCCACTTCCGCCTCCACAAAGGACGAAAATCTGTGGCAGCCACAATTTTGCAGATACGATAAAACTAAAAGCGCAGTATCGTAGAGAATGACCATATCTATCAGATTGCCGAATCTGAATCAGATCGGATCATTGATATAGCCAGAATGAAGAAATTAATTTTCAGTTGCTTCCCCCACCTTCTCTGGCGCTGCTGACGCTATTCATTCTCTGTCTCGCTCGCACACACTCTGCCCTGTGTAATGAGCGAGCGCCCCCTCGCGGAGGAGATGTAGAATCTAAATGGTAGATGTAGAATATTTGTTCTAGATGTATTATCTACATTTTACATGTAGATGTAGTTAACAAATGTAGCAAAAAAATGTAAAATGTAAAATATTAAAGATTTTTTTTTTAATTTGAATCATAATCTTATAAATTTATATACTGACTGAGTACGGGTATAAAAGTAGAGTCGCGACAAGAAGCGACTCACGTTCCTTCTCGTTTTTTGCTACATCTGTTAACTACATCTACATCTAAAATGTAGATTATACATGTAGAACAGATATTCTACATCTACCATTTAGATTCTACATCTCCTCCGCTAGGGGTGGCTCGCGCATTGCACAGGGCAAAGTGTGTGCGAGCGAGAAAGAGAATGAGTAGCGTCGGCAGCGCCAGATTAGGTGGGGGAAGCAACTGAAAATTAATTTCTTTATCCTGGCTATGGATCCGATCTGGTTCAGATTCGGCAATCTGATAGATATGGTCATTCTCTACGATACTGCGTTTTTAGTTTTATCGTATCTTCAAAAAGACAGACATGGCTCTATCGACTCGGCTATTGATACTGATCAAGAATATATATACTTTATGGGGTCGGAAAATTTTCCTTCTCTGCGTTACACACATCCATTTTTACCACAAATACAGTATACCCCTTAACTCTTTTTGAGTACGGGTATAAAAAGATTAATACCTGTAACTTAAAAACGCGATCTGATGGAAAAAAATTAAGATTATATTTGAAATCAGCGACCTCAAGTTAGTAAAAAACTTCAATCAGTTTTCAATCAACACGCAAAAAGTTCAATTTTGTTCCCTTGTGTAATTACACTACCCGTCATGATTTTTCCTCAAGGAACCAAACCGACTTTTTCTGATATATTTGGGGCTTTGAAATTGTTCAATATCATTTATTTTGTATCTACGGCAGTCCGATGATCAATTGAGTTTTGAGGTGGCTCAGAGGAGGCTGAGGCGTGTTACTCGACCCGTGCTGAGAGTCAGCCTGGCTGACTAGCCCAGTCGTTAACGAAGAGGTCAAGGACTTGGCAGCCCCCTGTTCCAATGATGCCTTATCCAGGCAACGTGAATCTCTGCCTGGTCGGACCTTACCCCTCCTTTGCAACTCGTGGGAACAGAAAGGAAGGGAAGATAGTTAAAATACAAACAACATAATAATATTATCCCGCAAGGAGTGAGTTTCACCATTAAGGTCTACAAGTCGGATGCAGCGGCTAAGGCACGTCCTGTCGACATCCCAGTCGAGAGAGAGGGAGAGTGGACGATGCTATCGTCGATGACTCCGACGCAGAGAAAACTGATGATGGCACTCAAACTGCTCCAAATCAATCTCCACCACAGTAAAGCAGAAGCAACTGCCCTAATACTCTGTTTGGACGAAAGTGGTACCGATGTAGTTATAGTTCAGGAGCCTTGGTTAGTAGAAGGCAAAGTCTGTGGATTGGCGACGAAGGAGTATAAGTTAATCTCTTCTCAAAAAGAAGGTAAAATTCGCACCTGCATTATTACAAGAAAGCATTTAGATATCTTTAAATGGCAGGTAGCGTAGAGCTACAAGGGGCACACCTAAGATTGGTGTCGTCCTATATGGCGCACGAGGAAAGCGATCATCAGGAGAACTAGTGCCCAAGCTAGCCAGCGAAAGTTCGCATATTGGCCTCCTTATAGGCTGCGATGTCAACGCTTACCACACCCAATGGAGAAGCATGGATACAAATGTAAGCGGTGAGTCACTTTTTAGCTTCATCCTAAACTCTAATCCGGTAATTTGTAATCGGGGTAAAGACCCCAATTTCATTATAAAAAACGATAGGAGGTTATCGACCTCACCTTAGTGTCTCACAAACTGTCAGACATAGTCAAGAGTTGGAAAGTCCTAGATGGCCACTCCTTCTCTGACCATAGGTATATCGAGACAATACTATCACTCGAGAGCACACGACCTACTGACTAAATTAATTCCAGGAAAGTCAACTGGGAAATGTATAGTACAACAATGGAGGAACTGCAAGACGATCTAAATCGACTAGTACACAGATTCACGGTAGCACGACAGAAAACCTAGGGGGAAAAAAACCGCCTGGTGGTCAAAACAAAAAGTTTATCTTGGCGCTGTGGGTGTTGACAAGAATCTGGTTGTGGGGTTTCGGCCATATACCAAAACTTTGTGGAATTGTCGTTGGAGGTGTTCGTCGACAACTTTGGTTTCAGCTGATTTAAGGGGCGCTTGAAATATCGATTGTTGGTTGGTGCTACAATGTCAAAAACTTTACACTAAATTGTGAAAGTTGAACTTTGTCGCCAGTGCAAATTTACTATGTAAAATTACCAATATATTTATGCCCGTACTCAAAGATTTAAGGGGTATATTGTATTTGTGGTAAAGTGGATGTGTGTAACGCAGAAAAGGAAACGTTTCCGACCCCATAAAGTATGTATATTCTTGATCAGCATCAATAGCCGAGTCGATAGGGCCATGTCTGTCTGTCCGTCCGTCTGTCCGTCTTGTTTCACGCCTAGTTCTCAGAGACTATAGGAGCTAGAGCAACCAAATTTTGTTTCGTGACTCATGTGATATCACTCTGGTACAAGTGTATTTTAAAATTTCGCCAGATTCGGCAATCTGGTAGATATGGGCATTTTCTACGACACTGCGTTTTTAATTTTATAGTATCTTTTATATTGTACCTGCCACAAATTTTCGTATTTTGTGAAGGGGGCGGGGCGCGGCGAATTTGAAATACACTTGTACCAGGGTGATATCACATGAGTCTCGAAACAAAATTTGGTTGCTCTAGCTCCTATAGTCTCTGAGAACAAGACGGACAGACAGACATGGCTCTATCGACTCGGCTATTGATGCGGATCAAGAATATACATACTTTATGGGGTCGGAAACGTTTCCTTTTCTGCGTTACACACATTCACTTTTACCACAAATACAATATACCCCTTAACTCTTTAAGTACGGGCATAAATATATTGGTAATTTTACATAGTAAATTTGCACTGGCGACAAAGTGCATCTTTCACAATTTAGTGTAAAGCTTTTCACATTGTAGCACCAACAAACAAATCGCTATTTAAAGCGCCGTTTAAATCAGCTGAAACCAAAGTTGTCGACGAACACCTCCAACGACAGTTCCACAAAGTTTTGGTATAAGCCCGAAACCCCACAACTAGATTCTTGTCAACAACCATAGCGCCAAGATAAACTTCTAGTTCCGCCAACAGTGCTGCATCCGGATCCTGATCCTAGTTCTACTGAATGCTCAGTGGAGCCTATCCAGCGACCGATACAGATACCTTCACGACGCTAGTTTTGCATACCAGTTCGGCGAAGCACTCGAACTCGCCAGAAATTTAATCGTTTCTCACCCCATGATTTCATATTATATATATCATATTATTATCATCTGCCAACTCTTTGCAATAAATGGTCGGTCTATATCTAGACCCATTTCTCATTACAGCACTAATGCTTTATAAACAGTCTGTGTTTAAACAAAAAAAAGGATTAAATAAATACTCTCTAATTTACTTAAAATTTTGTGTCTATCCTTAACTGAGAGTACATGCCTGTAAATTTTCAAAATAAAAATACTTATTTTTATACCCGTACTCGAAAAGAGTTAAGGGGTATATTCAGGCAGGCTCCGTTTTTCACTTTCACCAAAAAAATTTGACTTACTTTTCAAAACGAAAAGTTAGGAAAATGCATGACTTTTACGTTTTGAAAACGGCAACAAATTCCTCACCGAAATGAAAAGTAAACGTATTTATATACAGCTAAACAAATCTTAATTGCAAAAGGAAAAAAATAGATGACTTATTGATGCATTGACATGAATTTGACATTATTAACTGGGAAATTGAGCTTGTGCCATTTTTATGAATAATTTTTGTTTAAACCAACCTCAAAATTGGATCTGCAAAATTGGTCAGGGCAAAAACAAAAAAGTGAATTGCTGTGAACAGCTGTGGCAGCCCGATTTGGCTATCGATAAGTCTCTGTTAAACAAAACAGAGGCCTTTTTGTATGAGCTAGCACTAACGCGTGGGTATAACAGCAGTAAATTTCGTGAATTGGTTCGAAAAACTTGGTATAAGATTTCAGTAGAGACTTGGCGCATACTTATTGCTGGTGCCCATTCCTCACGTACATATGTATGTTGCGGAAGGTCAGCTCGGTCGCTGGCTGCAAAAAACAAATTTCAGTTCAAGCGGCCAAAAATTGTAGAACCCACACACAAGCACAGTATGTGTGAATACTTGGCACACCGCGCGCGGTTTCGAAACGTAAACATTGGCAAAATATTTTCGTGTCTGTGTACACACACACATACATGCCGAATTGCCCCGGTTCCCGTCCCCAAGCCAAAGACCATAGGACCTGGAGAGGAAAATAGCTGCAAAATGGACCATGAATATTTTCAACCCTAATATCTCGGCACTCAGAGACAAACACGCGCTAGAAAGAGATAGCAAGTGTTTTACTTCTCCGCTGACAGGCGAGAACCTTTTTTCGCTAATAAATAAATATAAATAACTAGCTGACCCGGCGAACTCTGTTCCGCCTTAAAGGCAGATTTTGGAATTTATTAATTTTTTTTTTATTAGAAAATTTACAACGAAAATTGAATACCTACATTAATCATTCATTATTATTTCTTTATTTTAGTACATAGGTTGCTCTTCACTTGAGTACCTTGTGATACACGACATTTTTTGTTTTATCATCAGACGCAAAAACAAACAACGCAGATGGACTTCCGACCCGTAAACATGCCACATATAATTGACCCTGGGAAAAACATGGATGTTCTAGATTCAAACCACAAACTTTTAAGGATTGGCCTTGTGATTTGTTGATGGTCATGGCAAATGCCAAACGGCATATCGGTTGGGATCATCGGGATCCTCAGAATGAGAACTTCCTCACCTTTGAATTTTCCTTTTAGTATCGTCGCGTAAATTACATTGTTCATCAATTTTCTAACCACCAAACGCGTACCGTTGCACAGTTTTGGTTGGTTTATGTTTCGAAGCATGATTACTACGGAAGCCAACCTTTAGGTGTAAATTGTGCGGTGGTAAGCCAGGCACATCGAGGGAGTTCAAAAATTCAATTGGATAGTTGGTGGCTTCATCTTCAGTTGTGACGCAGTCAATAGATTTGAATGAATGCATTGTTCCAATGATCTTATTTTGAATTATGTAGTTCAGGTCATCTACATCTTTATTCTTAGCCGCTAAAATTGCACGCTCACTCAACCATTCATTATTTGTGTAGTTAGAAATAATGTTTGAAAATACATTGTTGATAAGTTCGTCTTTTGATGAGACAAAATTACAGAAATTGTTTGGAAATGATATTAATCCGCTCGATTCATCGACAGGTACTTGACCATTACCGATAGTCAGCAATTGCTCCGAGAAATCTTCAGCAATATAACTCTCATGTTTGTTGTCAGCTGCAGTTTCTTCACATAGTGCCATAGATTCGACGATTTGAGGCAAGTGTTTATTTCGTCGGCAGCCGTAGATCTTGGAATTACTGGCAGTGTTTGGCGGAAATCGCCAGACAGTAAAAATATCTCGAGTCATTGTGTAATCATTGTGTAAATCTTTCAAAGTTCGGTTAAGTGCTTCTAATGCACGTTTATGCGCCATTGTGCATTCGTCCCAGATGCTGATTTTCGACGCCGATAAAACTTTGGACATTGCTGAGTGTTTTGCAATATTACACGTTGGTTCTTCAATAGTTTAAAGATTTAACGTTAATTTTAATGCTGAATGAGACGTACGTATCATCTCAGACTGTACCTCGTAGACGTCAATATTCAGACTTAAGTTCCATTACTCCGAGAAAAAATTGTAAGATGAGTCAAAAATTTTGCGAGAATAATTTTTCATGCTCTGGCTCAGATAGGTAAAAAAAGTGAAGTAATCAAGCAGGCTCCGGTTTTGACTTTCACCAAAAAAATGTGATTTACTTTTCAAAACGAAAAGTTAGGTGCTCCCGCACACGTGAAATGCATGACTTTTACGTTTTGAAAACGGCAACAAATTCCTCGCCGAAATGAAAAGTAAACGTCGTTTTATACAACTAAACAAATCTCAATTGCAAAAGGAAAAAAATGGATGACTTATTGCTGCATTGACATGAATTTGACATTATTAACTGGGAAATTGAGCTTGTGCCATTTTTATGAATAATTTTTGTTTAAACCAACCTCAAAATTGGATGTGCAAAATTGGTCAGGGCAAAAACAAAAAAGTGAATTGTTGTGAACAGCTGTGGCAGCCCGATTTGGCTATCGATAAGTCTCTGTTAAACATAAAAGAGACCTTTTTGTATGAGCTAGCACTAACGCGTTAGTATATAACAGCAGTAAATTTCGCGCTTAGCAGTACAAAGTGTAAACGAATTCACAAAAGTGGATTCCAGAGCGCGTCGAAATGAAAAGTCATACATTTTGCTGAAAAGTAAAACGCAAAGTGAATGTGAAAACCGGAGCCTGCCTGATTTTTTTTTGTGGTAAAAGTGGATGTGTGTAACGCAGAGAATGAAAATTTTCCGACCCCATAAAGTATATATATTCTTGATCAGCATCAATAGTCGCATAGATATAGCCATGTCTGTCAGTGCCTCTGTCCCTCTGTATCACACAGTTACAAGTGTATTTCCGCCTTCACAAACGCCGAAAATCTGTGGCATCCACAATTTTGAAGACACGAGACAATGGAAAATGCAGTATCGTATGGAATGACCATATCTACCTGATTGCCGAATCTCGATCAGATAGGCATATTATTATAGCCAAAATGAATATATAAATTTTCAGCTTCTTACCCACCCCATTTCAGCGCTGCAGCGCTACTCATTCTCTTTTTCGCTCCCTGTGAAGTGTACGCGCGTCGTCTAGCGGAGGAGATTAAGAACCTTCATGATGTAGAAGGACAAACATGACAGATGTAGGAAAACAAAATGTAAACAGATAAAATATTTAAACATAAGTCATAAGCTCACATTTAGACAGACTGAGTGCGGGTATTAAAGTATAGTCGCGGCCACTGCGACTCACAACGTTCCCTCTCGTTTACTTTTTATTTGCGGATTACTCAGTTTTCTGTTTCGCTAAAACCGGCATGAAGCAGATCAACCACGACCAGCCGAGCATGCTTTGCAGGCTCTGTGACAACTTAGTGCACGCAAAATCCTCTGGGTTTTCGGGCCTCGTGGTTGATACTATCTTTTAACGTAATGACCTGCGTTACAGTTTTGAGGCTGCCCATGTGAAAATTACATGGTCATGTTCATGAGGCAGACGGGAAAGGGCGTTAAGGAGCTGACCGTCGGCTTTACACAGCACTACGATCGGTCCTAACCCATGTTTAGCTGTTTAAAACTGCTGAATTTAGTGGTGAAAGAGTTTAAGGCTAAGAAACAGGATGACCCCCATAACTCCCCTAATCAGAATCACACCAGTTCTCCATCTTCACCCTCATCTTCCCGCTCTTCATCTACCTATCCAAAAAACTAACTTCCTCTTATTTAGTTACCTACCAGAATTCTAGCGCCTTGCGTAGTAAGCACACCACTAATTTTCTGGAGAGTCTCGCATTTTCGTGTTTACCGAGACCTCATTAAAGCCAGACATCCTTAGTTCCGAAGTTTTGGCAAATCGATACACAATCTTTAGAAATGACCGTTCGTCTCAACGTGGAGGCGGGATCCTTATTGCAATGGACGTAAACTTCACGTTGGAACAACTCATGTCCAGGTTCGACAAAGGCCTGGAATACCTGTGCGTAAAACTGATTCTCCCAGGCTTTTCCATTTTCATTACTTGCTCGTATAGTCCACCTTCCTCGGATATCTTAATATACGAGCATCATCTGTCCGCTTTAAAAACTGTTTCTTCCTCGCTACCAGATAAAGACCAAATGATAGTTCTTGGTGCTGTTCGGTCTTGTGTAAACGATTCACGACATGACTTTATCGACGGCTTGTTAGACCTATCCCTGCCTCTAGTCAACTACGTGAAAAATTCATTGGGTCGATTGCTTGATCTGTGCTTTGTCTCGGGTCCGACCATAGCGTTGCTAAACCGAGACCTTCCGCTCACTATACCTGTAGACTCCTACCTGCATTCGAAGTCTCGGTCGATTTTGGACCTACTGCATTGAATCGATCAGGCTTTTTGAACGTGTCCACTCCGTCGTAAAGCCGAGCTTACAAAGCTTAATAACCTCATTAGGGATTTTGATTTGTTCACAGTGTGCTGTATACCCATACTCAAAAAGAGTTAAGGGGTATATTGTATTTGTGGTAAAAGTGTATGTGTGTAACGCAGAGAAGCAAAATTTTCCGACCGCATAAAGTATATATATTCTTGATCAGCATCAATAGCCGAGCCGATAGGGCCATGTCTGTTTGTCCGTCCGTCTGTCCGTCCGTCCGTCTGGCCGTCTTTTTTGACGCCTAGTTCTCAGAGACTATAAAATCTAGAGCAATCAAATTTTGTTTCCAGACTCATGTGCGATCACACTAAATCAAGTTCCTTTAAAAATTTTGCCACGCCCTCCTCCGCCCTCACAAAGGACGAAAATCTGTGGCATCCACAATTTGTTAGATACGATAAAACTAATAACGCAGTATCGTAGAGAATGACCATATCTATCAGATTGGCGAATCTGAACTAGATCGGATCATTATTATAGCCAGAATAAAGAAATTAATTTTCAGTTGCTTCCCCCACCTCCTCTGGCGCTGCTGACGCTACTTATCTCTTTCTCGCTCGCACACACTCTGCCCTGTGCAGTGCGCGAGCGCCCTCTCGCGGAGGAGAAGAATAATCTACATTTTAGATGTAGATGTAGTTAACAGATGTAGCAAAAAATTTAAAATGTAAAATATTTAAAATTTCTATTAAAATTGCAATCATAAGCTCACAAATTTATATACTGACTGGGTACGGGTATAAAAGTAGAGTCGCGACTAAAAGCGACTCACACGTTCCTTCTCGTTTACAATGTATTTGAGACACTTTTTAATTCTTGTGTTCCACTTTCTTGTCCGATTAGATCTGGGAAGCCTCCTTGTGTAACCAAAGGGTTGGTTCTCCTTCTTCTATTTCTCGTATGTAGCTCGGTCAAATTTCTCCGTTCTTAACGCTCAATGCTATAAAAATGACCTATCTTGATGCAGGAAACGCTTTTCACAGGACCCTACAAAGATTTACAGCTTCGTAACCAGTAAGCGTAGAACGTCCGCACATCCATCTGCACTTGGATGCAAGTCTGACGCAAAGACACATAGAGATACTAAGGGACAAGCCCCTTGCGCCCTCGCATCGCTCGCGCGCCAACCTCCGGTTCACGCTGGGTGTGAGTTAGAGAAAGAAGAAGATGAAAATAAAGAGGCACAGAAAATATAATATTGGACGGAATTTTAATATAAATATTTTATATAATAGTATTTTATATACATAGGTGTTTTATAACAACATTATAACGTGCATTTCTATTCCATAATCATATGTACATATTATGTACCCATTCATGCTGCCGCATGGCAGTGTGCCTATGCAGCCGTTCTCTCACTTCTTCATCTTGCACCTTTCTTTCTATCGACTTTCGCTATCACTCTCTTGATCTCTCTCGCTCGCATTAGGGAACGGGCAATTCGGCCCGCCTGCCCTTTGATTTAGTCTTGATCTTGCAATCATTACTTGCACATCGTCTTGTAATCGAGCTATTCAATTCAACACCGTCTTGAACCGACCCCCGCGTCTTCAATCTGACCCCGTGGTGAAGCCAGCTAACTATCCGTTCGACTCTTTATCCCCTTATATACTACACTACAATAAACTGTGAATATATATACTGAACAATCATCGTTTCTTTAATAATCTCGAAAAACAACGCTACTGAAGAAGCTCATAGCCTTTTTACCCTGGCGACCATCCACCATTCCCCATCCATTTCTGGGATGGGCCGTAAGGTTTTGCCGTTCCGAAAATTTCCCAGTTATTCCACCATTCATCTGGGATGTTCCTAATTCGCACGTTTCCATGCAGTATTTTTTCGATAGTTGTCAAATGCAACCATATATAAAAGACATTCACAACGAAAAATCGGAATTCACTACGTAAATGCAAACAATGACAGACAGGAAAATGAAAAAAAAAACAACAACAAAACATCTGACGTCAAAATATTCTCAGGCACAAAAACTCAGAGGCGAGATAGTTTGTGGACCTATCCTCTGGGAATTTGTTTATGATGAGCGTTTTGCAAAACTCATGCAGGAAATTGCACACGATGTTGGCTAACAGCCCTCCGACTATTCTGTACTCAGAGAAACAGCCCAAAGTATACAATGCTATGGCGATATAAAATTTTTATTAAAAAGCGCATCTTTGTTTTCGGCTACATCTTTTTCCCAAAATGTGCCGAACCGCTTATAAAACGTCCTGTCATATATATTTGTATTTAAAACATTGATTGGATTTTGTAGAAGCAGTTACAAATGACCACGCTTCAGTTTTTTCAAAAGAAATATTTATTCTAATATCTCCTCCTCGTCAAACTTGTCCACATCATCATCATCCATTTCCAGCAACATGATTAGTTTGATCAAGAATATAATTTGCTGTTGAATCACATTTAAAACCATTGTAATATTATAAATATTCATTTTAATTACAGACGTAAACAAATTTCCGCACGCAATTATGAGCATCAGCTGTTTCTCATGGATGGGGGATGGTGGCAGTGTGAGTCGGAGTTTCACATTTTTCAAAAATTCCCACCGTTCTTCCGGGATGAGCTCAGTGTGCAGAGGGTATCAGTAGCTCAACAGTGTATTTATTTCATACATTTCCATAATCTTGTGAAATCATATCGTTGATTCATAATCACATCATGCTGAAGTTATAATTTCTGCACGCAGAAAAAGTTAGTAGCAGGAACGTTTGAGTCATAATTAATTTGGCACGTATATTTTTTATAAATCGCGGTCCATCGAGGGTTTTTTCATCAATATTTTACATTAATTTTGAATAGAAAATTTAGATATATATTGTATATATATGTAGCTACCTTTGTTCTAGGTCTCAACGAGTCCTCTTCAAAAATTCCTTTTCTTCAACTGTTAATAGCCTTTTCATACTGGCGACCATCCACCATCCCCCATCCATTTCTGGGATGGTCCGTAAGGTTTAGCCGTTCCGAAAATTTCCCGGTTATTCCACCATGCATCTGGGATGTTCCTAATTCGCACGTTTCCATGCGGTATTTTTTCGATAATTGTCAAATGCAACCATAAATAATAGACATTCACAACGAAAAATCGGAATTCACTACGAAATTGTAAACAAGGACAGACAGGAAAATAAAAAAAAACAACAGCAAAACATCTGATGTCAAAATATTCTCAAGCACAAAGACTCGGAAGTGAGATAGTTTGTGGACCTATCCTCTGGGAATTTGTTTATGATGAGTGTTTTGCAAAACTCATGCAGGAAATTGCACACCCTGTTGGCTGACAGCCTTCTGACTATTCTGTATTCAGAAAAACAGCCCAAAGTATACAATGCTATGGCAATATAAAATTTTATTAAAAAGCGCATCATTGTTTTCGGCTACATCTTTCTCCCAAAATGTCCCGAACCGCTTCTAAAAAGACATGGAAAATATATATTCGTATATATATTATATATATTTTGTATTGAATTTTGTAGAAGCAGTCACAAATGACCATGCTTCAGTTTTTTTAAAACAAATATCCATTCTGATATCTCCTTCTCGTCAAAGTTGTCCTCATCATCATCATCCATGTCCAGCAACATGATTAGTTTGGTGAAGAATATGTTTTGCTGTTGAATCAATTTACAACCATTGCAATATTATAAATATTGCTCAGTGTGCAGAGGGTATAAGGCTACTTCTGGAGTACCACAGGGCAGCCATCTAGAACCCCTACTTTTCACACTCTGTATTAATGACCTTCCTTCAGTATTAAAAACTCTCGAGTACTCGAGATTTGTGTGTCCAGTATAAGGAAATTTCATCTCACTGTCGCTTGCCATCCGATCTGAATAACTTTCAGTCATGGTGTTGTGCAAATATGTTACACCTCAATACCTCGAAATTCAAAGCAATGAAATTTCATCGCTCCAGCCCACAGTGGTCGATTCTGGCAATCTGGCAGGCAATAATTAATAACTCAAAAAATATAAGAATAATATTTTTTGAATAATTTTGTATTTTGGAATATAAATCAGCGGAGTATTGATAAATATTTTTAGTTTATATTTTTTAATATAAAAGTTTTTAAAAATTAATTTTTAAAAAATATTAATTTTTTGTAGTTCAACATATTTTATAATGTTTTTAAACACTATTTATTTTCAGAAAAAAATAGGTCGAGGTCAATATTACAAAATTTGTTGTGTTTTTTTGAGTATTAAAGTTTTCTGCGTTACACTTCACTTATTGGCAAATTTATAGGTAATTTTACTAAATATTTTTTATTCGCTAACAATCTTTTTCGGTGAGTTTGTTTTTATCAATTAATTGAGTAAAAACATGGATTCAAATCGCTTTAACTTTTTTTCCTGCCACAGTTTCCATGCGGCATATGGCAAAAAGCGCGTTTTTCGACACTGCCATTTGTCCTACAAAATCAAATAAATGAACGTGTAGCAGGTAGTCGCAATTTATTTTAACACAGAAGATTTAAAAAAGACTGGTTTCACAAATAAAAAAAAATTAAAGGCGGATACGGACGGATGTCAAAAGATCTATTCCATGCAAGTCTCGGGTATGTTAATAATGGCACACTAAAAGAAATGTGTAGTTCTACAACGATTTACCAATAACGCATATAAGCACAGGACACACACATATATTTTTTATTGAAAACATGCCATCTATGACCAATATAAACAGTTTTTTAAATAAAACTCTCAAAACATTAATTTTTACTCAGCTTTACCAAAAGCCATAAAAAGGCGGTAAAATGTATATTCGGTATCGACAGAAATTTTCCCTGCGATTTAACCGCTTACAGCGGCTTGAATATCGATGTCAAAAATATATAAATATTGTAATAAATATCAATGGGATGTTTAATTTTCAAAAAGTTAAATAAATTAACAAGATTCAAAATTTAAATTTTTCATTTATTTCCTGCCAGATTGGCTAAATCGACCACTGTGCAGCCGTTTGTTAGCTTCTTACACCCTCTGCGGTGGGTTTCTTGAGAGAATTACCTAGGTTGATGATCTTGGTTTGAAACTAGACGTTCGTTCTCTTTCGTAGTGACCCGACGTGTTTTTGTTTTGCGCTCCGCATTTTCCTTTCATTTTACTTAAACAGCCGGTTTTTTATTTTCAAATTAACTCCCCAACTATCTTTAACTGTTCTTTCTCTCTCGCTCTTTCGGTTCGTAGCGCTCTCAGTTATAAGCTGTTGCCGCAACCCTCTCTCATCTCAGTTTTTTCCGTTTTCGCTTTAAGCATTAGCTGTGCACATTGGTCTGATTGCTATTTGTTTTGAACTTTTTTTTTCTCGAAAAATATATTAAAAGACAACATTATGGATTTTTCTGTTGTCTGTGCCAAAAAAACCTGAAAGGAGCAGGTTACCCATGACCAGCCCAATATCCCTTGCTGGCTTTGCGAAAGCGTAGTTCATGCAAAATGTGTAGGGATCTCGGGCCGTGTAGGAGATGCCATTTCCCAACACAATGGTCTGCACTATAGTTGTGAGGAACACCGTGCTGTGGAAAACGACATGCGTTCGTTCATGAGGCAGACGCGGAGTGGCTTCAAAATTCTGATCGTGGGCTTTAAACAGCAATATGATCGGCTCTTGGCCTTGGACACTCAGTTCAGCAGTTTGCAGCTGCTGGCTGAGTCTCCGAGGCGCAAGAAGTCTACTCCGCGGGACTTGCAAGGGCCGACTGTCTCTCGTCCGCCGGCATCCGAAAAACTTACTCCGACCACTCCGTCAGTGCAGCAGTTGTTCACATTTGTCACTCCAAGGGCAACGATCGCTGCTGATGAAGCAGATTCGGGACCCGAATTCATCACTTCGGAGCGTATGCAGATAGATATGTCTGTTGCGTCCGTGTCTGTTGTGTCCGAACCCAACTCCATAACTATCCCATCAGTCTCGCCCCCACCAGCTAATGGACGTCCCGGACCACCGGATATTGCCATCACAGGTCCCAGACCTGTGGTTCCAAAACCGCTGGTGGGAGTACCACCAAAGCGGAAAATTTTTGTGCCACGGCTTGCCCCTGACCTTACATCTAACGATGTAACTGCTTTTATTCAAAGCAAAATAAAAGCCGATGGCTTAAAGGTGGAGAAGTTTAATTTCTCTTATGCCAGGTAGATAGCTTCCTTCAAAATAAGCGTCTCTCCGACTCATTTCGCCACCATTTGCTCTGCCAATTTTTGGTGGTGAAAGAGTTTAAGGCTAAGAAAAGGAATAGGCCCCCCCATAACTCTCCCTAATCAGACCATTTTCACCCTCATCTTCCCGCTCTACTTCCACCTATACAAAAAACTAGCTTACTCACTTTTAGTTACTTATCAGAATGCTAGAGGCTTGCGTAGTTAGCTTAGCACTCTTTTTCTTGAGAGCCTCGCATTCTCCTCTTACGTTATTGTGTTTACCGAGACCTGGTTAAAGCCGGACATTCTTATTTCCGAAGTTTTGGTAGGTCGGTACACAAAAGTGACCGTTCGTCTCGACTTGGAGAAAGGGTCCTCATTGCAGTGGACACAGACTTTACTTCGGAACATTTCAAAGTCCAGGCTCAACAAGACCTGGCATTCCTGTGCGTAAAACTGATTCTCTCAGGCTTTTCCATTTTCATTACTTGCTCGTATATTCCACCTTCCTCGGATGTCTTAATATACGAGCATCACTTGTACGCATTAAAAACTGATTCTTCCTCGCTATCAGATAAAGACCAGATAATAGTTCTTGGTGATTCTAACTTGCCTGGTATTGTTTTGTCCTCGGTTAACGAGTCTAATAACCTTGTGCACATGTCACGGCATGACTTTATCGACGGATTGTTGGACCTATCCCTGTCTCAAGTCAACCATGTGAAAAATTCCTTGGATCGATTGCTTGATCTGTGCTTTGTCTCAGATCCGACCATAGCGTTGCTAGCCCGAGCCCTTCCGCTCACCTGAAGACTCCTACATTCGAGGTGTCGGTCGATTTTGGGCCTACTGTATTGGATCGAACGGGTAGGCTATCTGAACTGGGAAGCCTCCTTGGTTTACCAAATTGGCAAGGTCGAATGGTATTTTCAGCCCGTTGTTAAATGAAAGCTCACTGCTTCATGATCTTCGACTAGTTAAGCCGGTGTTTGCACCAGGTCCTGACGGAGTTCCCGGCTATGTACTCAGGTACTGTGCCGACGATCTGTGTGGACCTCTGCTTAAACTATTCACCCCATCCATTAATTCTTCATGCTTCCCCCAGATCTCTTGACCTGCCTTCAGTATTCACAAATTCTCGAGTACTCATGTATGCGGATGATGTTAAACTCTGTGTCAGTACAAGGACATTTCATTTCACTCTCGCTTGCAATCCGATCTCAATAACTTTCAGTCATGGTGTTGTGCAAATATGTTACACCTAAATGACTCGAAATGTAAAGTTACGACATTTCATCGCTCCAGCCCCATGTTGGCTCCTTACACCCTCTGCGGTGGTTCTCTTGAGAGAATTACATTGGTTGATGATCTTGGTGTTAAACTTGACCCCAAGTTAAAGTTTTCTGAACACATTTCCACCATGGTAAATAAGGCCATGGGCGTGCTTGGTTTTATAAAAAGGTGGTCAAGGGAGTTTGACGATCCCTACATAACGAAGACTCTCTATACCTCGCTTGTTCGTCCGATTTTAGAGTACGGCTCTTGTGTATGGTGCCCCCAGTACAAAGTACACCAGGACCGTATAGAATCAGTCCATAAAAACTTTTTTTTGCTCTGCGTGGCCTCAACTGGGATGCAGGTGTGAGACTGCTATCTTACCCTCGTAGATTGCTTTAAATAAACATTCCAACCTTAGTTAGTCGTAGAAAAATGCTTGGTGTGATTTTTATACATAACCTAATCAAGCGTGACGTAGATAGGCCTGACTTGTTGAGCCGCATAAACTTTACGATTCCTGTTAGATCTACTAGAAACTTAATTCCTTGGTTCCTTCCACTTTGTAGATCAAATTATTCCTTGCATGAACCGTTTAGGGTCTTATGCTCGGACTATAATACTCTCTACCTTATAACATCCACCACTAATTCCCTTCCTCTTCTTAAATCAATAATACTAACATACCGTTCCCGTACTACTACTGTTGAGCTACTGAGCTTTTTCAGTAGCGTTGTTTTGCGAGGTTACTAAAAGACGATGATTATTCAGTATATATATATTAACAGTTTATTGTAGTGTAGTAAATTCGAAGGGATAGTTAGCTGGATTCAAGACGGGGTCAGATTGAAGACGCGGGGGTCGGTTCAAGACGGTGTCGGATTGAATAGCTCGATTCCAAGACGATGTGCAAGAAGTGATTGCAAGATCAAGACTAAGAGAGGGCAGGCGGACCGAATTGCCCGTGCCCTAATGCAAGCGAGAGAGAAACGAAAGAAGCGAAAGAAGCTCGGGCTGCTGCTTAGCCGAGTAAGAGCGATTGATAGACAGAGAGAGAGTGGTAGCGAAGGCGAAAGAAAGAAAGGTGAGAGATGAAGAAGCGAGAGAACGCCTGCATAGGCATGCTGCGGTGCGGGAGCATGAATGTTTACATATGTTTGTAGGTAGATGACAATTTAATACAGTGGGCAGTGCAAACAACGAACAATAATAAGGATTTACTCTACTGCTGCACCACTGTCTAGAATCTATGTATTTGGCTGCGTAACCAAACAACTACTATAAGTACTGTATTGGATCGAACGGGTAGGCTATCTGAACTGGGAAGCCTCCTTGGTTTACCAAATTGGCAAGGTCGAATGGTATTTTCAGCCCGTTGTTAAATGAAAGCTCACTGCTTCATGATCTTCGACTAGTTAAGCCGGTGTTTGCACCAGGTCCTGACGGAGTTCCCGGCTATGTACTCAGGTACTGTGCCGACGATCTGTGTGGACCTCTGCTTAAACTATTCACCCCATCCATTAATTCTTCATGCTTCCCCCAGATCTCTTGACCTGCCTTCAGTATTCACAAATTCTCGAGTACTCATGTATGCGGATGATGTTAAACTCTGTGTCAGTACAAGGACATTTCATTTCACTCTCGCTTGCAATCCGATCTCAATAACTTTCAGTCATGGTGTTGTGCAAATATGTTACACCTAAATGCCTCGAAATGCAAAGTTATGACATTTCATCGCTCCAGCCCCATGTTGGCTCCTTACACCCTCTGCGGTGGTTCTCTTAAGAGAATTACATTTTTTGATGATCTTTGTGCTAAACTAGACCCCAAGTTAAAGTTTTTATAAAAAGGTGGTCAAAGGAGTTTGACGATCCCTATATAACGAAGACTCTCTATCAGGCAGGCTCCGGTTTTCACATTCACTTTGCGATTTACTTTTCAGCAAAAAGTATTACTTTTCATTTCGAGGCGCTCTGCAATCCACTTTTATGAATTCGTTATGAATTCGCGAAATTTACTCCTGTATATCCACGGGTTAGCGCTAGCTCATACAAAAAGGCCTCTGTTATGTTTAACAGAACCTTATCGACAGCCAAATCGGGTTGCCATAGCTGTTCGGAGCAATTCACTTTTTTGTTTTTGCCCTGACCAATTTTGCAGATCCAATTTTGAGGTTGGTTTAAACAAAAATAATTTATAAAAAGGGCACAAGCTCAACTGCCCAGTTAATAGTGTCAAATTCATGACAAGGGGAGCGCCTAACTTTTCGTTTTGAAAAGAAAATCACATTTTTTTGGTGAAAGTGAAAACCGGAGCTTGCCTGTATATCTCGCTTGTTCTTCCGATTTTAGAGTACCGATCTTGTGTATGGTGCCCCCAGTACAATGTACACCAGGACCGTATAGAATCAGTCCAGAAGAACTTTTAACTTTTTTCTCTGCGGGGCTGGGATGCAGGTGTGAGACTGCCATCTTACCCTCGTAGAATGCTTTTAATAAACTTCCAACCTTATTTAGTCGTAGAAAAAGCTTGGTGTGATTTTTATGCACAACCTGATCAAGGGTGGCGTAGATAGCCCTGACTTGTTGAGCCGCATAAACATTAAGATTCCTATTAGATCCACTAGAAACTTTATTCCCTTCTTTCTTCCACTTTGTAGATCGAATTATTCCTTGCAAGACCCGTTTAGGGTCTTATGCTCGGATTACAATTCCCTCTACCATATAATATCCACTACTAATTCGCTTTCTCTTTCAAAATCACTGTAAGAACCGATTTCATGCTGGGATATGCTTCAGCCTGTCCAGTAAAGGTGTCAAACCATCGAGGGCACTATCGATAGTATCGATGTTTTGCTGCTAGCCGCTACTATCGATGGTTTTCCAACCATCATGATAGTATCGAGCTACAGTTATTGCGCTATATGTTTGGATTGGCTGCTCTAAAGTGTATCATCTAATTTTTACAATGGACAAGTTCCTAAAAAGTTTCAATGGTACGTAAGATATACACAATATTATAGAGCATCTATTAAATGTTTTTATGTCATTTACACATGCATGGAAAGACATCAGCAAGGAAAATGCGGTAAAAGAAGACATCGAGGTCCAAGAAGAATAGTACATATAAAATGATACTGCGGATATTGGCGACGAACAATCATATATCGCCCGTACTCTTAAGCATGTCAAGAGCCCCAGATCCACTGACTGCCGACGAAATTGCCATATTAAATGATCTTCAAGTCTTACTGGCCCCATTTGATTATGTGACAACTCAGTGCTCATCTAGTAGCAAAGTAATTCCTTTATCAAACGGCCTGGTTCAAAGTCTCGTTGAGCAATACGACAATATAGAGACAAATGTTGGCAAGCAGGTCTGTTTTTTTTTTGCAGGAAAACGCAAAAAAAAGGCTTTTCCCATTTGAAAAGCGTTCAACAACTAGACTTGCCACCATTATCCACGATACAAAAAAGAAGGATTTCGTTTGCAGATCAATGCTGATCAAGGCGCCGTTTTGCTGGAAAACATGTTGACCAATTACAATGGAGAACAACCTGAAGAACCGGAAGCAGAGCAGCCAGCACAAGTCTCACACGAGCAAACTCTGCTTAAGTTAATAAAAACCAAAGTAGAAAAGAAGAAAAGAAACAATAGAGTCGACGCAATTATCGTTCTTCGACAATATTTTGAAAAAATGAACACCGGAAATGATTTCAACCCATTAGAGTGTTGGAAGGTAAGTGGTGATAGTTACAGTTTTGTATATCAAACTTATTTGTGTATATACGTTTTTTTTCACAGCAATGAAAGTGACATGCCAGCTCTAGCCAATGTGGCAAGGAAAGCTCTGTGTGTTCCCGCAACCTCGACGGAGTCCGAGCGGATGTTCTCAAAGGCCGGACAAATTATTTCGGATCGTAGATCCGCACTGAAACCGAAAAATGTTGATAAACTATTGTTTATCAATAAAAATTGGTGGATTACCGATTACAACACTAAGTAACTTAGTAAATAAGGGAAGAAAAAAAAACTATGCATTATTTTATATTATTTTGAGACTGATATTTTGAAAGTATGAATAAACCGTTTAATTTTGAACAAATTTTGTATTATTTTGCTTAAAAATAGCGTTTTATAGCATTTTTAAGTAATAATTATTTGAGCCGATACTATCACGATAGTGTCGATTGTTTTTTTCAAAACATTCAAAACTATCGATGGCTCAACTATCAATCGTTTGACAGCTCTACTGTCCAGGGTTCTTCTACAAGAAATTTGTAGATTTTCTGGAAATTTAAGTGTGGGGCTGGCCGTTGGACCGATGTGAGGGAAAACAAAGTGGGCTTGTCGTTTTGCAGAAATAAAAATTATGAAAACGCCCAAAACAGTAGCCCAGCAACGTTCCAAACGGTAAAATGTAATTTTTTACCTTTGCTTACGCTTTGCGTTTTGTTTATATTTATTTTGACTTCGCGTTGCTGTGACTCTTGCTAAGGTCGGGGAAAATGCCAGGCGTGGGCTTTGGGTTTTCGGCTGGTGAACTACCCAGGTATTGACTCTGGAATTCTGGCTGATGGACTGCCCCTTCTTCGTCGATGCTTGCGCTTTTTAAGTTCTTCTTAGGTGGTCGGCATCGTACGTCTGAGCCCGCCGTCAGCAACTTTTTGCATTGTTTTCTGATTTCCGCTTAGTTGGTAAACAATAGTGTGTTAGTTGTATTTATGCTTATTTATTAAAATATAGTGTACCACTTTCGAAAAGGTTAGTGGGTTTGGGTTTATTTCTGTTCAGTCTGTACTCAAGAAATCAGATGGTGGGTCAATGTGGGTTTGTAGTTTTGGGATCGAGACTGTTATGTTGGCTTAAATTATTGCGAAATAACGCAGGGGGTGGGGGGTTTTTAAGTTTGCCGTTAGCAAAATGTGTTGAATTGCCGCTCGGGTGGAACGTTGTAAATAAAGTTAAACGAGGGTTCTTCTTACTCTTCTGCTAGGGGATTGTTCTATCTATACAAAGGTTCTTATATTAGGGAATTTTGGGTATAGATAGTATAGTACATCACTAATACTAACATACCTTTTCTGTAATTAGTATATTTCATTGGTACCTTTTTCGGTTCGGTAACACGCGTCGCGCGTCATGCGGCAGCGCCACTCGGTCGGTTGTGCGGGAGGAGAGCTGCTTTTCATCCTTGGAGAGGCTTTGGCTTGGTGTCGCATATCGCACTTGATGGTGCAGTCATTGCATCTCAACGTTCAGAGATAAAAAAGTTTGGGCTAAAATTGTTGGAACAACCCTCCGAAAATCACATTTTACCGTTTGGAACGTTGCTGGCCTACTGTTTTGGGCGTTTTCATAATTTTGACTCAGAATCTGCAGCGCGAATATTTTCAATTTTCAATGTTGCATTTAAAAGCTTAAAACTATATTTCCTCTAAGTACGAGTATGCTGTTTCTCTCTCCGTCTTTTTAGTATCGCTGTTTCGACGAATTGATTTGTTTCTTAATGCAGGAATTAATTAATTTATTTCGATCGCACTTGTGAATAGAGATGGGAAAAAAATATAGAGAAATAAAAGAACCACGACCGCTACTTAAGTTATAATGTTCATTTTAGCACTTCTGTTATCTCCTTCCATCTTAAGACGTATTTTATTAGAGTTATACAATTTTTATCAGAGTCCATACATTTGTAACTATTTTTTACTCCGCAACCTTTGTCCATTTCTCTCGGATCTCAGACTATAGGCGGAAGAGTGTGTGAGTAAGAGAGATAATCATTAAGTGGTAGAGGTAGGGGTGGCTATAATAATGATCTGATCAGACTGGTAGAGCCTTTATGGTTTCGGATTTCTCGAATTTTTAAAATTGTGAATGCCACATGATTTTCGTCCTTAGTGAGGGCGGGGAGAAATTTTAAAATACACTTGTAACATTGTGATATCACAGGATATCAACTGGATACAACATTTTATTATATCTTGCTCTTATAGTCTCTCAGATCTAGGCGCTTAACAATACAGACGGACGGACCGACAGACATAGGTGTATCCCATCAGATTCTGATACTGATCGAGAATTTATATACTTAATAGGGTCGGAAACGTTTAATTCTGGGCATTGCACACATTAACTTCGACCACAAAACTAATATATCCCTAAACTTATCGAGTACAGAGTATAAAGGAAAATTGCAAAATACATGCGTACTGAGTGGTCAACGTTTTTCGACACCGAAAGAGCTGGATGAAAACAAGGGTTTTAAAAATTCTGCATTCTGAGTTCCAAAAGTGCGTTAAAAACTAGGTACTCATAGACATAATGAACCATTGACAACCTTACCAGGGCAATTGAGCTTGTGCTCCTTTTATAAATAATTTTTATTTAAGCCAACCTCAAAATTGGATCTGTAAAATTGGTCAGGGCAAAAACAAACGAGAGGAACGTGTGAGTCGCTTCTGGACGCGACTCTACTTTTATACCCATACTCAGTCAGTATATAAATTTATGAGCTTATGATTGAAATAAAAAAAAAATTTTATTTTACATTTTACATTATTTTGCTACATTTGTTAACTACATCTAAAATGTAGATTATACATGTAGAACAGATATTCTACATCTACCATTTAGATTCTACATCTCCTCCGCTAGGGGTTGCTCGCGCATTGCACAGGGCAGAGTGTGTGCGAGCGAGAAAGAGAATGAGTAGCGTCAGCAGCACCAGTGAAGGTGCGGGAAGCAACTGAAAATAATTTCATAATTTTGGCCATAATAATGATCCGATCTGTACCAGATTCGGTGGTCTGATAGATATGGTCATTCTCTACGATGCTTTTAGTTTTATCGTATCTTCAAAATTGTGGCTGCCACAGATTTTTATCTTTTGTGTGGTCGGAAGGGGGCGGGCGAAATTTTGAAATACACTTGTAACAGTGTGATATCACATGAGCCTGGAAACAAAATTTCGTTGCTCTAGCTTTAATAGTCTCTGAGATACAGGCGCTCATCGAGACGGACAGACGGCCAGACGGACGGACAGACAGACATGGCTTTATCGATTCGGCTATTGATGCTGATCAAGAATATATATACTTTATGGGGTCGGAAAATTTTCCTTCTCTGCGTTACACACATCCACTCTTACCACAAATATAATATACCCCTTAACTTTTTAAGTACGGGTATCACAACGGGCCGAAACCGGCCTAAGTGTGTCGGGATCCCGACAGCCGCCTCAACCTAACCTAAGTACGGGTATAAAAAGTAAATTGCTCCGAACAGCTGTGGCAGCCCGATTTTGCTATCGATAAATCTCTGTTAAACATAACAGAGGCCTTTTTGTATGAGCTGGCACTAGCGCGTGGGTATAACAGCAATAAATTTCGCGCTTAACAGTAAAGAGGGTAAACGAATTCATAAAAGTGGATTCGAGAAATGAAAAGTATGACTTTTGCTGAAAAGTAAAACGCAAAGAGATTGTGAAAACCGGAGCCTGCCTGAATGAAAGCATTTTCAATAATATACTGTTCATTATCACTATTAGTCAAAAAATACAAAGATTACAATATTATAATCTTAAAATTTTAGCAGAATTTATCACAAACCTTGTCTGGAGGAGAAACATCTGGGTTTTGTTTTTTTCAGTTGTTGCGGATAGGCTATAGTCATCGCAATGATCATTATATGTGTTCCAGTTATTAGAGACATCATCTGCGGACTCGTCTTCGGTTGGTAAACTCGAGTTGTTGGAAGCTGTTGCTGAGGAGGCGGTATTTAGAGGCTGTTGTGGTTGATGCTGAAGTGGTTTCTGTAGCTGCAGGGTATTACTACCATTTGCTTGCTGACGTTGACGCAGTTCCTTGTGCTGCTGTTGCACTGCTAGTTGTTGTTGTTGTTGTTGGTGGTGGTGCTGTTTGGCTGTCTGTGCTGGTGTGGTCGTAGAGGCGGTTGAATTTGTCGCTGCATCTTCAGTTTCAGTCACGTCTAGATTATTAAGTCTCGTGTTGACTGGGGCTACGTCTTTGGCAGTTTCCTTCCGAATCTGTTGAAGATGATTGTAGTTTATTGCCGCCTCTGACCCGTATAGACCGCGTATTCGAAGCTGTTCGGCACATCGAAGCAGCTGGCCCAGACCGGCCTGTGTGACATTTACCTCTCCCTTATACATAAAATCTACAAGCGCCTGAATCTCCCAGAGCTTGATCTCTCCTGGTAAAATTATAACGGGATGCTTACAGGGATTTTCCGCCAGTATGGCTTCAAAGTATGTAGAACATGCGGCCAGCACTAGTCGGTGACAATGCAACTGGTGACCTTCACAAGCCAGTGTTACATCCACAAACCTCTGACCGGCTAAAAGCTGTGGAAAAGCGGCTCCAATACTACCAAGATGGCTGTTCCAGCGTACGCAAAATTCTTGACTGACTGCGTTCATTTTGCTTAACCTCAACTCACTAAGCTATGCAGTTTGTGCTAATTACCAAATTTGTATCCTTTTTTCACCTGTAACAAAATTAATATTTGATAAATTGAAATCCAGAGTTGAGCATAAGCCGTAATTGAGCGGGGGATCCACCTTATCTCTACAAAATGGATCCCACTAATAAAATGGACATAGACTAACATATTACATTTGTGTACAACAAAAAACAATATGGAACGCTGTGAGTCGCTTCTGTGGACGCAACTCTACTTTTATACCAATACTCATTCAGTTTATAAGCTTATTATATATTTTAAAATGTATATATATATAAAATGTAAAGATAAAAATGTATAGTGCATCATCACGTGAAAACGGCTGCGCAGATTTGGTTTACATTTTTATTCAGTTGATCTTATTTGCCTGAAGATTGTTTCTACGATCGATCGCGAAATAAATTTATTTTTAGAATGGCAGAGCCGATTTGGAACAAATTTTGTTCAGTTGTTCGTATTTGCAAAACAATTTTTTTACGAAAGAAAATTTTGGAAAAACCAACATATGTATGATCGCGATTGTATTTGTTTCTTTTATGGAAGTAGGCGAATAGGAAATGTCATAGGTGAAGATGAGTTCTATTCATCAATTGCGTTATTTGCTTTACTAATGACTATTAGTGAGCGAAGGCAATTTTAATAGTCGAAGATTAGTCTAAACTAGAGATATTATTCATCAATTGACTTATAATTAATGCTTCTAGACGATTAAACATTGGACGACGTACACGTCGTGAAATAAGAAATCGGAATGTTTCTATTAATCTAATGCAAGAGGAACGTGCAGAAGTAAATAAATGAATTACCACCTCAAATTTGGCCAGTAGACCTGAATCAGGCTGCTTTCGAATACGATTGCGCAATAGCCTACCAAAATCTTCGCTGCGTTGATATTGGTTCATTGTCTGTCGTATTCCAGCATTGCAACATGGGAAGGTAAAATTGCCCGTTTTGACTCATCCGCCAGAGCCATTGTATTCGTTTCTCTATGGAAATACAATTTAATCAAAACATTTCCTGTCGAATACACTAAAATATAACTGATGCTTTCAAATGACGTCATTTGGAGCCGAAGTTGTTGATCAACCCGGCTACAATCCGAGTTATACGGTAATGACATCAACATAAACAATTTTTATTTTATTCGAAATGACTTTTAAACATTTAGGTTCAAGGGCAAATTCAACATTGAGCGGTGAAGATCATAAGTTCTTTCAGATATATTTCGTTGGAGATTCAACTATAAAACTAGATAGGCGTTGTGCAATTTTTACTGCGAAGCTTCAATATAAAGATGGTCAATGACACGACAGGTTTGTTGAAGTCATTCAGACAGGCTCCGGTTTTCACTTTCAACAAAAAAATATGATTTACTTTTCAAAACAAAAGTTAAGCGCTCACGCACACGTGAGCCGTTTTGAAAACGGCAACAAATTCCTCGCCGAAATGAAAAGTAAACGTCTTTTTATACAACTAAACAAATCTCAATTGCAAAAGGAAAAAAATGGATGACTTATTGCTGCATTGACATGAATTTGACACTATTAACTGGGAAATTGAGCTTGTGCCCTTTTAATAAATAATTTTTGTTTAAACCAACCTCAAAATTGGATGTGCAAAATTGGTCAGGGCAAAAACAAAAAAGTCAATTGCTCCGAACAGCTGTGGCAGACCGATTTAGCCATCGATAAGTCTCTGTTAAACATAACAGAGACCTTTTTGTATGAGCTAGCACTAACGCGTTAGTATATAACAGCAGTAAATTTCGCGCTTAGCAGTACAAAGTGTAAACGAATTCACAAAAGTGGATTCCAGAGCGCGTCATAATGAAAAGTCATAATTTTTGCTGAAAATTAAAACGTAAAGTGAATGGGACAACCGGAGCCTGCCTGATTACTTCTTTTTTCATTATACAATTAAGGTGGGTAAATTCATATTTCGGGAGAAGAAACGAATAAGAAGGACAGTGCAATGAATTTGTATGCGTATCGATTGATGACTCGGCAAGATGCTGACCTGTTGAGATATCGCCGGTTGTTTTTTATATTTTTTTTTATATTTATATTCGCCAACAGATTTAAAATCCTTAACTGGCTAAACTAACTTAACTCTAACTTACATTATACAAAAAACAAAATATAACAAATCAAACATGAAATAGAAAAAAATCGGAAAGTATCCGTCTGACGGCTCCTTTCCCCTGACAAAAGTCAAACCGCATCCCTGCTGGCAGCGCATTATGTTGGCGGAGAACCCTGGAGATGGGCTCATTATTGCCATAGTTGGTCCGATGCCGATCAATAACAAAAGGTGCATGTATTCTTAGGCTCCTGGCAGGCGCACTAAAGCCTATCCTACCAAGCAAGTCTGGGCAATCAATATTATTAACTATTAAGTCATACAGAAATATCTGTGCCGCGATGGTCCTACGATCCTCGAGAGATGAGAGGTGCACGAGACGACATCTGTGCTCATACGACAGCAGGGGGAGAGAAAAGTTCAAGGGCTGGAGCGCAAACTTCAGAAACTTTCTTTGCAGTCTCTCGATACGTGCAATTTGCACGACTCCGAAGGGGTTCCAAACAACGGAAGCGTATTCGAGCCGTGACCGTACAAGGAACGAGTACAGACATAGCCTCGTTATGGGTCTCTAAACTGGGATGCATTGCGCTTAACAAAGCCGAATATAGCGTAGGCATTTGGCAGAATAAAATTCAGATGCTCAATAAAGAGAAGTTTTGAGTCGAACAAGACCCCTAGGTCAAGTATCTCCGTCTGCTTTAAAAGCGGTTGGCCATCTATTGTATATGAGGCCAGCACATTGAAGATACTCTTGCTAAAAGAGACAGAGGAACATTTGCTAATGTTGAGAGGAAGCGAGTTAAGTCTGCACCAGCGAGAAACTCCATCCAGATCACGCTGCTGCAGGATACTATCGCCTACGGTTTTGACAGCACGAAACATTTTTAAATCATCAGCAAAGAGCAGATTCTCAGAGTTTTGAATGCTGAGACAAATTTCATTGATAAATATTAAGAACAGCAGGGGACCAAGTGCACTTCCCTGAGGAAGGCCGGAAGTAGCCACATATGGGTCCGAACGCTTTCCATTTATCAAGACCACATACTCCCGTCTTTCAAGGTAAGAACTAAACCAACCGAGCAGGCAGGAATGAAACCCTAGTTGATATAGCTTGGCTATCAGGGCACTGTGAGAAACTTTATCAAAGGCCTTGTCAAAGTCAGTATACACAGCGTCAACTTGAGTGTGCAACTCAAAGGCACGAGTGCAAAAATTACTAAACGTGACAAGATTAGTGGTCGTGGATCTACCCGCCATAAACCCGTGTCGATTTGGGCTGATATAAGATTTTATGAAGAAAGTGATCTTTTTGGCTAGGATTCGCTCAAAAAGCTTCCACACATTACTAAGTTTAGCAATTGGTCTATAATTATGGATTTCAGTCTTAGCACCTTTTTTAAAAATTAGCGTAATCGTGGCAGCCTTCCACCTCTCACAGAAACGACCCGAAGAGACATTGTGAAAAGTATTTTGAGAGGATCACAAAGAGCAACACCACAGTTGCGAAGAAGGAAGGGAAAAATGCCATCACTGTCGGGCTAAGCAGAATTGTCAAAATCGGATATAGCCTCCAAGATGTCAGCGTCAGATATAGCCAGTTCCCCAATATTAACCACCGAAGGGATGGAATTCAGTATAACTGAGTCATTCCAAGCTGCATAAGGTTCAAAGTTTGAACTGAAAAAAGAAGCAAACAAATTAGCTATGCCACCATCAGTAGTTGCGGTCGAATTACCTAAGCTCATAGCAGACGGAAGAGAGCTTGTCGATCTTTTGGAGCTTACGAAGCGCCAAAGCGACCTGGGATTGATTTTAAGACCCCTCTCAACGTCAAAAATGTACTGATTATATAAAAATTTACTAAGAAAAGTAAACTCGCGCTTATGCTGCACATACCTCGCCCAGTCAAGAGGGTCACGCGTCCTACCAAAACGTTTATAGAATTTGTTACGTAGATTTTTATATCTCCCTAGACCCTTGGTATACCATGGTAGCCTATAGGAGCCATGCACTCTTTTGGAAGCATTACTTTCAATAATTTGACGAATAGTAGTTACGAAACTGCAATAAGATGCGTCAGCCACAGGATGCGATAGAACAGAAGCCCAGTTTATGTTCGACAATTCAGCCCAGGTTAAAGTCGCCAACAACGCAGAGCTGCTGACCTTCTCGAAGATTATTATATACATTAACAATGTTATGCGTGTGCGCTTTGTAGATTTCATACCCACTATTTGGTGGGATATACGATGCGCATATATATAGAGTCTCCGACTGACTAGCCACCGACACACCAATCTGATCCAAGAGAGAGTCGTCTTCCAGCAGATGAACCGGATCACAGCGCAGGGTGCGTCTAACAGCCACATCGACCCCACCTCCTCTGCAGCGCTTCGTTTTGGACCAGTCTCTGTCCTTACGAAACACCTGGAAAAGGTTGGGATCGAAATACTCGTTGTCGAAGAAATTTGAGTTGAGCCAAGTTTCAACCAATATGATGATATCGAAGTCGCACGTAGAGGTTGCCAAATAGACAGCCTGGGCCTTGGTGCGCATACCAGCTATATTTTGGAAATATATGCGCAGGGAATTAGCACCGTCCATCGGCACGGTCGCAGACACTGTCGATGTCGTCCGGCCAGCGGGCACGGGGGGAGGCTTCAGAGCAGGCAATTCCCACTGATCCACAGGGGCATATGAAGTCTGCCAAGTCGTCGCCTTGCGAAACAGCAGCCATTCACCATCATCACAAAGATTAAGCGGGCACGTAACAGGGAGATTCACCGTACTGTGTCAACATGTACGTAAGGGCCGAAACGGAGCGGCTCAATTTCATTCGTTTTAATCAGTCCAACTTACGATCAGAAGAATACATCCAATTGCGTGACGCAATCGCTACTAAAGAAAACCCCGCCAACATAGGTTGCTTGACCATTCTCCCAGCTACTTATGTTGGAAGCCCGCGCCACATGCATGAGTACGCTCAAGATGCTATGACGTATGTGTTGAATTACGGATGTCCGGATTTATTCCTCACGTTCACTTGCAATCCGAAATAGCTCGAAATTACGAATCTGTTACTGACAGGACAAACATCCAGCGATCACTGCACGAACTTTCAAGCAAAAGATCAGAGCACTCATGAATTACATTGTACAGGATAAGGTGTTTGGCAAAATTTATTGTTGGATGTACTCAATTGAATGGAAGAAGGTAGGTTTACCACATGAACACATTTTGCTTTGGATACGTCCGAACGCAGTGGGATCTGACTGATCACTGACTAATGAGCTGTTGCTGCACCTGTTCTGCACTTCTACCAGTCTTTACCGATTTCGCTTTAAGCATCGTTTTCAGCACTTGCTTGGAAACTTGGTCTGAAAGCTATTTGCTTTGAATTTTGTATTATTGTTATTATATTTTATTTTTATACCCGTACTCAAAAAGACTTAAGGGGTATACTGTATTTTTGGTATAAGTGGATGTGTGTAACGCAGAGAAGGAAACGTTTCCGACCCCATAAAGTAGATATATTCTTAATCAGCATCAATAGCCGAGTAGATATAGCAATGTCTGTCTGTCCTTCTGTCCGTCCGTCCATCTTGTTTGTCGCCTACAAAAGCTAAAGCAACCGAAGAAATCCAAATTAAATGATATTACATATGTATTTCAAAATTTTGCCACGCCCCTTTCCGCCTTCAAAAAGGACGAAAATCTGTGGCATCCACAATTTTGAAGATACGAGAATGGAAAATGCAGTATCGTATGGAATGACCATATCTACCTGATTGCCGAATCTCGATCAGATAGGCATATTATTATAGCCAGAATGAATATATAAATTTTCAGCTTCTTACCCACCCCATTCCTGCGCTGCATCGCTACTCATTCTCTTTTTCGCTCCCTGTGAAATGTACACGCCCTCTAGCGGAGAATATTAAGAACCTTAATGATTTAGACAGACAAACATGACAGATGTAGCAAAAACGAGAAGGCACGTGAGTCCCTTCTAGTGCCAACTCTACTTTTATACCCGTACTCAATCAGTAGATCTGACTTAGATTCGGCAATCTGATAGATATTGTTTTTCTCTACGATTCAGCGTTTTTAGTTTTATCGTATCCTTAAAATTGTGGCTGCCACAGATTTTCATCCTTTGTGGGGGCGGTATTTTGAAATAAACTTGTAGCAGTGTGATATCAAATGAGTCTTGAAACCAAATTTCGTTGCTCTAGCTTTTAAAGTCTCTGAGATTTAGACGCTCATCAAGACAGACAGACAGAGAAACAGACGGACGGACAGACAGACATGGCTATATCGACTCGGCTATTGATGCTGATCAAGAATATATATACTTTATGGGGTAGGAAAAATTTCGTGCTCTGCGTTAAACACATTCACTTTTACCACAAATACAATATACCCCTTATCTCTTTTTAAGCACGGGTATAAAAATAAAGTATTCAGAATGGAAGCTTAATGAATTCTTTTTTAAATCTGATGTTCTTATCTCTTATTGCATCTCACACTTTCAAGTGGCGGTACAAAGTTCGATTTTTGCTATGTCTGTAAGTGTAACAAAACTAAAATTTTCTGCCTTAGCCATAACCAACCTTTGAACCATATCTTGTATGAGTTTTGAAGTTTAGTTCCATATCCAATATGATACCTAGATATTTATATGACCTCTTGTGCGAGAGGGCCACTGCAGGATTGTGTTCTTTTAGTGAATGTGACGTTTGCGCATTTGTTGCTGTTTATGTCTATGTTCCATTTAGAAGCCCATTCCTCAAATCTGCGCACGTATTGCTGCAAAGCTTCGGTTGCTAGATTAATGTTTGGACTTCTAGTCATCACTGCAGTGTCATCAGCGTAGGTTGCTATCAGCACATTGTCATCCTCCAATCCGGCGATAGCACTTGAGGTAGGCATATCGTCTGATAACGCTACCTTGTGGTACGCCTGCGCTTATAGAGCGTCAAAAACCACTCTAAAGCTTCTATCTTGAAGGAAGCTACTTACTAGCATGTAAAGTTGTGGTGTTAAAATGAACTTCAACTTAAAGAGCAGGCCATCATGCCGTACCCTATCAAAAGCTTGCTGTATGTCCATGAACACCGCAACTGCGTACATCTTTTGCTCCATTGCGTCCAGGGCGAAGTTGACCACACGGTGTAGTTGTTCAGAAGTACCATGGCCTTGTCGAAATCCGAACTGCCATTTCGGAATTGTTTGAACCACAGATTCAAGTTTTAAGATCCGGTTTAGGATCTCCCTTTCCGTTATCTTCCCCATCGCTGAGAGGAGACTAATTGGCCTATATCCATCGACTTCCGTGTGTTTCTTTTCTGGCTTTGGCACCATTGTAATTAACGCAGTCTGCCAGCTGTTTGGGAAGTGACCTATCCTAAGTATGCTGTTAAGGAGCAGAACTAAGAACAGCAGGGCTCTCTTAGGCAGTAGTTGTTTTGTTGTCCAGAAGGTCCTCACCAGGAGATTTTTTGGCCTTTAGATTCTTGATTTGCTGCACCACTTCTTGCAGTGTAACCGGGTTTGCTGGTAGGAACATTTGAAAATAAAAGTCTCTTAGGCATTGAATTAAGTAAATTTTGGTCTAAAAGGGACCATTGAGCCAAAACTTCGATTTAGAGGCTTTCGACATTCTCAAATTTGTTGTTATTGGCGAATACTCGCCTGGCTAATATAGCCCAAATGTTCTCAATTGGGTTTAGGTCAGGGGAGCACGCTGGCCAATCCAAAAAATGTATATGGTTCATATTTCATTCCAAATATGGCAGAAGACGATCCTATAATACTTTTTTGTATTCTCTACTGTTCATCCTGGAGCTTGTGAAGCACAGATCAAGCGTTCCAGACGCATTAAAAACTCCCCAAACCATTGCGGATCCGCCTACAAAATTGCGTTTGGAAAACATAAGTGAATCCTTACGCAAATCTCACCAAATCTGGCAGGCAATAATTAATAACTCAAAAATTATAAGAATAATATTTTTTTAAATAGTTTTGTATTTTGAAATATAAATCAGCGGATTGTTTATATACATTTTTAGTTTATATTTTTTAATTTAAAAACTTTTAAAAATTTATTTACAAAAAAAATTATTTTTTTTAGTTCAACATATTTTAGAATGTTTTTAAAAACTATTTTTTTTTCAAAAAAATAAATAGGTCGAGTTCAATATTACAAAATTTGTTGTATTCTTTTGAGTATTACAAATTTCTGCGTGACACTTCCCTTATTGGCAAACTTATAGGCAATTTTACTAAATATTTTTTTTTATTCTCTAACAATCTTTTTCGGTGTATTTGTTTTTTTTTGCTTTAAAATTATAAAAGTACAGTTTTGAAAAATTAATTATTTTATAACATAAAATAACACCATTAAAAAACCATTGTTTTGATATGATAAAATTACTAACACTGCGAAATGAACCCTATTCGAATTGAATCTTGAAAGGTGTCAGCCCTAGCCTTAGTTCGAATTTGGTTTGTGAAAATTTTTAAGCGGAAATCCTCTGCTTGGATTTCCATTTCACTAGTGATTTCTGTGGAACCCTGATAAGCTCACATTTAGACTGACTGAGTACGGGTATTAAAGTATAGTCGCGGCCACTACGACTCACAACGTTCCCTCTCGCTTAATTTTTATTTGCGTTATGGATTACTCAGTTTTCTGTTTCGCTAAAACCGGCCAGAAGCAGATCAACCGCGACCAGCCGAGCATGC
Source organism: Drosophila subsilvestris (assembly GCA_035043285.1). Lineage (NCBI taxonomy): Eukaryota > Metazoa > Arthropoda > Insecta > Diptera > Drosophilidae > Drosophila > Drosophila subsilvestris. The sequence goes on from JAWNNB010000963.1 coordinate 148,713, forward strand.
TTTGCAGGCTCTGTGAAAACTTAGTGCACGCAAAATGCCCTGGGTTTTCGGGCCTCGTGGTTGATGCTATCTCTTAACGTAATGACCTGTCTTACATTTTTGAGGCATCCTGGCAAGCCTGGCGCCTTGCCGGCTTTCAGGATTTCGCTCGCTGTTATGTCGCTCCATCCGATGTGGCGATACTAAGTTCGCGACAGGCTGACAGCTGGGTCGACGGTGGGGAAGAGGTATTCGACGATGGTTTTCATTTTAACGGGGTCAGCCGTGATAAAGGGCTTCACCGCGTTAAGCTTCTTGACTATCACCTTGTAGGCGAGGCTCCAGTGGTCGTTCTCCGCTGAGTCGCACAGCTCTAGGAAGCCCTTCTTCTTGCTTCCTCTGATCAACCTTTTAAGAGCACGACGCACAGTGGGCCTCAGCCACAAAGAGGTGGCAAAAGTCAATGCATTTTTTTAACGCTTTGGATAAATCCAATACACGAATTCGATAGAGTATTTTCCAAAGCTTTCAAAAATAAAGTTTAAAAAGAATCGGACTTTTAGTTTAGGAGATATGAGCAATCAACTTTGAAAATTATTTCCAACGTGCAACGTACCCGTACTCAGTCAGTATATAAATTTATAAGATTATGGATTAAAATTTAAAAAAAAAATTTTTTATTTTACATTTTTATGCTACATTTGCCACTTTATTGGGTCGGAAAATTTTCCTTCTCTGCGTTACACACATCCACTTTTACCACAAATACAATATACCCCTTAACTCTTTTTGAGTACGGGTATAAAAACGACAATTTTGCTTTCCCCAAATATTTTTTATACGGGCTCTTTGCATATTTCTTTACCTAAATCAAAGGTCCATACGTGCACTCTTGGGTTGTTTGGCTTCTACATCGATAACAGTGACGCTTCCTTGCACTAAACTATTGCAGTCCTTTTTTGGATGATTCCTTAATTGACTCTACTTTTATACCCGTACTCAGTCAGTATATAAATTTATAAGATTATGATTAAAATTAAAAAAAAAATTTTTTATTTTACATTTTTTGCTACATTTGCTAACTACATCTACATCTAAAATGTAGATTATACATGTAGAACAGATATTCTACATCTACCATTTAGATTCTACATCTCCTTCGCTAGGGGTTGCTCGCGCATTGCACAGAGCAGAGTGTGTGCGAGCGAGACAGAGAATGAATAGCGTCAGCAGCGCCAGAGGTGGTGGGGGAAGCAACTGAAAATTAATTTCTTCATTCTGGCTATATCAATGATCCGATCTGATTCAGATTCGGCAATCTGATAGATATGGGCATTCTCTACGATACTGCGTTTTTAGTTTTATCGTATCTTCAAAATTGTGGATGCCACAGATTTTCGTTCTTTGTGAAGGCGGAAGGGGGCGCAGCGAAATTTTGAAATACACTTGTAACAGTGTGATATCACATGAGTCTGGAAAAAAATTTGGTTGCTCTAGCTTTTATAGTCTCTGAGATCCAGGCGCTCATCGGGACGGACAGACGGACGGACAGACAGACATGGCTCTATCGACTCGGCTATTGATACTGATCAAGAATATATATACTTTATGGGGTCGGAAAATTTTCCTTCTCTGCGTTACACACATCCACTTTTACCACAAATACAGTATACCTCTTAACTCTTTTTGAGTACGAGTATAATAACTGGAGTGGATGAAGGCATTATCCAAAGATTGGCTGTAATTTTGAATATTTTAAACTGCAAGGACAAAATTAACACCCGCAAATTTGGCGAATATGCCTCGAAGACTGCAGAGTTGTTATTGGAAAAGTATCCAGAAAAGAAGCTTACTCCAAGCTTCATAAAATTTTGGCACACGGTAAAATTTTATTGTAAAGCTTCTACATATTGTAGCACCATGTACTTTTGCAGACTTAATTCTGAAAGTTTTTTCTTTTAAACGCAATTTATTTCATGAAGATATCTTGATTCGTTCGGAAGTTATTAATTTAGCAAGCTGAAATGGCCAAAGGCCCCACTGTGCGACGTTTCGCTGCGTACTCCTGGGACATCAATGGGAAGGCTTGGGATTCCCTTGCGCGAGTTTGGCGTCTCCTAGCACGAATGGATTCGCTGCGAGCCTCGGAAATCTCCATGATCCACCAAAAGACCGGCACGCGGTTGTGAGAGTGGCTTCTTTGCCGCCTTGTGCTTTTCCTGCATGCCGTTGTCAATGTGCCGATGTGGTTCGTTGCGCATTCCTCTGCGGTTCCCAGGGAATCAGGAATACTCAGCTCTGACAAGAATATATCTCGTCAGCTCTCGTCAATTGTCAATTTCTTAAGCCGGTCGTTCTTTCACCTCGCTCCTGCCTTTTTGCGATAATAACTCAATATTAATTGGTGATAATCGTGTACATAATTGAACCCATCATAGCTGATCACTAATTGTGCCGGTTATAAGTGTTTCACTTGCAAACAATTGAGTCAATATAAATTAAACATTCTGAACGTTATACAAACTTGCTCTAGCGATTTGTTAGTGCTTTTATCCATTCCGCTTTGGATCACCGCCTTCTGTGATCATCGTTTGTGCGCCAGTTGCATCGCCTACCTACACACGCTCTGGAGCGCACAAGTGCAAGCTCTATTGCTCTCACACTCTCTGGATTTCGCCTGCATTCTTCTTGCATTGCTCTTTCGGTGTCTCTGCCTTCTTAAGCTTCACCGTTTGTTTTTGGTCGTGCACAGTGATTACACAGCTGTTAAAAACATGAATATTGTCTGCAGCGCGAAGAAATGCGAATTCGGTGGTGCCATAGCCGGCGATCTATACCTTAGCTGCTGGCTATGTGACAATTTTGCCCATTTAAAATGTGCTGTGGGTAGTAATTTTGGTCGACTACATGATTTAATTTTAAAACTTGTTGGTCTGACTTGGTCATGTTTACAAGCTAAATGTTTAGCTTGCCGGGAGATTGAGGCTGAAATGCGTACTTTAATGAGACATACTCGTATTGGTTTTCTTGATGTCCGGAAGCAATTTGTCACTCTCAACGAGAAGTTTCTGACCTTAGAATCTCAATTTCTTGGCCTCAAACTTCTGAGTGAATCTCCTAGCCGGAAAATCCCTAACAACGATACCAACAACTTCTTGCAACCTTTTGGAATCGGAACGCCTTCTTCTCACCTACATACATCGGAATCCTTGCCTTCGCCGCGTGTTCATGCCTTGTCGGAAATTAATCCGTTTCTCACACCGACTAACAATGTAGTGCCACTCAAGCAACTCCGTTCTTCACACCGACAACCAATGTAGCGCCACCAACTGTAACGATCACTGCTGACACCGCTGTCAGTGCTTCCAGTGCGCGTTTGCATGTTGCTGATGATGTCCTCACTGTTCCTGCCACCGTTCCTATTCCTGCCACCGTTCCTGTTCCACCAGTATCTACTGACGCTGCTTTCATTGCTTCTGCTGCTGCCATCGTTTCTGCCCCGGGACTCAAAATAAGAACAGTGGTACCTCAAAAGGCAATCTTTGTCTCTCGCCACCTCCCAGAAACTACACCGGAAGATGTTAAACTACATCTTAGTTATTATCTCAACTTACCACCTGATGACTTTATCATAACTAAATTTAATTTTAAACGTAAGCGTAATATATCATCCTTCAAAATTTTTCTATCCGATTCTCTTCTATCCAAAGCCCTGGAACAGTCTGCATGCTTTTTTGCATGAACTTCTGCCAAGAAGTTCAACCGAGAGTTCTACCCAGAGTCCTAGAGTCACTGTTCCTAAGATTTAAAAAAACTGAGGTACAATTTCATCATCCAATATCAGAATGTAGGCAGTCTTTTAGGTAAATTGAACAATATATATACTCTTTTGAATTCGACGCTATAGCTATAACTGAAACCTGGCTTAACTCTTCCGTCTCCGATCACGAAATCTTCGTCCACAAGTTCACCACCTACAGAATGGATCGACCTTCATTTTCTGGTGGGGTTCTTATTGCAGTAAAAAATGACTGCGTCTGAGCTGTTTCCATTTAACAACACCTATGAAATTGAATTTGTTGCAGTCAAAATCCGTATTGGAGCGACGTTTATCTTTTTAACTTGTTCATATATTCCTCCTAGATCTGATGCTGTTGTTTATATGAACCACTTTTCTGCCATTCATTCTGTGGTTTCTGCTTCTGGCTGTGCTGATAAGATACTAGTAATGGGCGACTTCAACATACCATTTCTTTCTTGGCAGCAGGACGAATCAAACATGCTGCTGCCTGGTAGTCAACATGATTTTGTTGATGGGATAATTGATGTCTCCCTTGCCCAAATTAATTCCGTCAAAAACAGTAGAAGTAGACTGTTAGGTCTTACTTTCGTCAGCAATGCTTCATAAGCAACAGTGGTCAGAGGTAGTCCTATGTCTCTTCCTGAAGATCCGCACCATTCAACTTTGTCTATAGCTGTCGAGTTCTCGAATATAAGTTCCATTATATATCTAACGCGTACCCTCCTTCTCTACATTTACTGGATAAAACAGAAACTTCAGCTCATGGTATCGCAAATTTATTTGCCACCTTCTTTCAATCGACGTATTCATCGCATACATACCTACGACTCATCCACCCCTTATCTATACCATCTTCCTCGTGTTAACAACGTAGTTCTTCCCTTATTCGAAGAAAGCGCAGTTTTTGAAGGATTGTCATCGATTGACATCTGTTTCTCTCCAGGACCTGATAAAGTTCCAAGCTGCATTTTAAAGTATTGCGCTCGATCCCTATCCTGACCTTTGACCTTTCTGTTTAACTTGTCTCTTGAACGTTCTTTCCTTCCCATGATTTGGAACGAATCCTACCTTATTCCTCATCACAAAAAAGGGTCTAGATCTAACGTTGAAAACTACCGCGGTATCGCAAAACTATCTGCTATTCCAAAGCTGCTGAAGCACCTTGTTACTCGTCAAATGCAACACGCATGTCGTATTATTAAGTTCCCCGTCGCAACATGGTTTTTCAGACATCGATCAACATCGACTAACCTTATAGAGTTCTCGACTCTAATCAACCGAGGCTTTCAAAGCGGCTTGCAAACTGATGTAATTTTTACAGATTTCAGCAAAGCTTTTGATTCAGTTAATCATAGTTTGCTGATCCATAAACTCTCTCTGATAGGTTTTCCTCCATATCTCGTAAATTGGATATCGTCGTATCTGTCGAACCACACACAGCGTGCTGTTTTCTCTAATGTTTTGTCAAATGTCGTGAATGTAACCTCAGGTGTTCCTCAAGGAAGTCATTTAGGTCCGCTGCTGTTCAATCTGTTTGTGAATGACCTACCTCAAGTTATTTTGCACTCAGTTACATTAATGTATGCTGATGACGTGAAAATTAGTTTTTCGTATTCCGAGTGGTACTTGCACACTCGCCTTCAACTTGACCTTTACGAATTAAACAAGTGATGTTCGTCTAACCTACTGTTTTTAAACCATTCTAAGTGCAAACTTATGACGTTTCACCGCCGTGCTCCACATTTGGTCTCCTACTCTCTAGGACATCATGCTCTGGATCGAATTTCCGCATCAAATGACCCATGAGTCCTGTTTGATCATAAGCTATGCTTTAACAGCCATATTGCTGTAACGGTGAACAAAGCTATGGGAGTTTTAGCGTTCATTAAGCGTTGGTCAAAAGAGTTTAACAAAATCACTGTACGTCTGATTAGTACGCCCAATATTGGAGTATTGTTCTTGTGTTTGGAATCCTCAATACAAAGAGCAATAAATTCAAATTGAATCCGTTCAAAAACAATTTTTAATTTTTGCCCTTAGGAATCTGAACTGGGACTCTGGCAGACGGTTACCTCCATACCGATCTAGACTAAAATTAATCGACCTACCCTCCTTACAACATCGCAGAATTTTCAATGGCGTCTTATTCATTCACAAGCTCATTCTCGGTTTTGTGGACCACCAAACTCTGTTGGAACAGATCGATTTTACAGTTCCTTCCAGACCAACCAACGGCTAATGTTACTGATCAAGAATATATATATGGGGTCGGAAAATTTTCCTTCTCTGCGTTACACACATCCACTTTTACCACAAATACAATATATCCCTTAGCTCTTTTTGAGTACGGGTATAAAAACGACAATTTTGATTTCCCCAAATATTTTTTATACGGGCTCTTTGCATATTTCTTTACCTAAATCAAAGGTCCATACGTGCACTCTTGGGTTGTTTGGCTTCTACATCGATAACAGTGACGCTACCTCGCACGAAACTATTGCAGTCCTTTTTTGGATGATTCCTTAATTGAAGAGGGAAATTTGGACTATGGCATTTCCCCATTGCATTCAAGAATAAGATGTATGGAGTTTATTTTAAAACTTGCATATACCATCCCGCGAACGGAAGAATCTTTTGACGATAGCGTGCCAGCTCCAAGCTTCATAAAATTTTGGCACACGGTCAACTTTTATTGTAAAGCTTCTAGATATTGTAGCACCATGTACTTTTGCAGACTTAATTCTGAAAGTTTTTTCTTTTAAACGCAATTTATTTCATGAAGATATCTTGATTCGTTCGGAAGTTATTAATTTAGCAAGCTGAAATGGCCAAAGGCCCCACTGTGCGACGTTTCGCTGCGTACTCCTGGGACATCAATGGGAAGGCTTGGGATTCCCTTGCGCGAGTTTGGCGTCTCCTAGCACGAATGGATTCGCTGCGAGCCTCGGAAATCTCCATGATCCACCAAAAGACCGGCACGCGGTTGTGAGAGTGGCTTCTTTGCCGCCTTGTGCTTTTCCTGCATGCCGTTGTCAATGTGCCGATGTGGTTCGTTGCGCATTCCTCTGCGGTTCCCAGGGAATCAGGAATACTCAGCTCTGACAAGAATATATCTCGTCAGCTCTCGTCAATTGTCAATTTCTTAAGCCGGTCGTTCTTTCACCTCGCTCCTGCCTTTTTGCGATAATAACTCAATATTAATTGGTGATAATCGTGTACATAATTGAACCCATCATAGCTGATCACTAATTGTGCCGGTTATAAGTGTTTCACTTGCAAACAATTGAGTCAATATAAATTAAACATTCTGAACGTTATACAAACTTGCTCTAGCGATTTGTTAGTGCTTTTATCCATTCCGCTTTGGATCACCGCCTTCTGTGATCATCGTTTGTGCGCCAGTTGCATCGCCTACCTACACACGCTCTGGAGCGCACAAGTGCAAGCTCTATTGCTCTCACACTCTCTGGATTTCGCCTGCATTCTTCTTGCATTGCTCTTTCGATGTCTCTGCCTTCTTAAGCTTCACCGTTTGTTTTCGTCACCTCGCTGGATCGTCTGCCGCTGCTGCTGATCGTCGCTCGCTCTTCTGCCTGCTCTCTCACATAGCTTGCGCTCCCACCTTGAGTTTTTGGTCGTGCACAGTGATTACACAGCTGTTAAAAACATGAATATTGTCTGCAGCGCGAAGAAATGCGAATTCGGTGGTGCCATAGCCGGCGATCTATACCTTAGCTGCTGGCTATGTGACAATTTTGCCCATTTAAAATGTGCTGTGGGTAGTAATTTTGGTCGACTACATGATTTAATTTTAAAACTTGTTGGTCTGACTTGGTCATGTTTACAAGCTAAATGTTTAGCTTGCCGGGAGATTGAGGCTGAAATGCGTACTTTAATGAGACATACTCGTATTGGTTTTCTTGATGTCCGGAAGCAATTTGTCACTCTCAACGAGAAGTTTCTGACCTTAGAATCTCAATTTCTTGTCCTCAAACTTCTGAGTGAATCTCCTAGCCGGAAAATCCCTAACAACGATACCAACAACTTCTTGCAACCTTTTGGAATCGGAACGCCTTCTTCTCACCTACATACATCGGAATCCTTGCCTTCGCCGCGTGTTCATGCCTTGCCGGAAATTAATCCGTTTCTCACACCGACTAACAATGTAGTGCCACTCAAGCAACTCCGTTCTTCACACCGACAACCAATGTAGCGCCACCAACTGTAACGATCACTGCTGACACCGCTGTCAGTGCTTCCAGAGCGCGTTTGCATGTTGCTGATGATGTCCTCACTGTTCCTGCCACCGTTCCTATTCCTGCCACCGTTCCTGTTCCACCAGTATCTACTGACGCTGCTTTCATTGCTTCTGCTGCTGCCATCGTTTCTGCCCCGGGACTCAAAATAAGAACAGTGGTACCTCAAAAGGCAATCTTTGTCTTTCGCCACCTCCCAGAAACTACACCGGAAGATGTTAAACTACATCTTAGTTATTATCTCAACTTACCACCTGATGACTTTATCATAACTAAATTTAATTTTAAACGTAAGCGTAATATATCATCCTTCAAAATTTTTCTATCCGATTCTCTTCTATCCAAAGCCCTGGAACAGTCTGCATGCTTTTTTGCATGAACTTCTGCCAAGAAGTTCAACCCAGAGTTCTACCCAGAGTCCTAGAGTCACTGTTCCTAAGATTTCAAAAAACTGAGGTACAATTTCATCATCCAATATCAGAATGTAGGCAGTCTTTTAGGTAAATTGAACAATATATATACTCTTTTGAATTCGACGCTATAGCTATAACTGAAACCTGGCTTAACTCTTCCGTCTCCGATCACGAAATCTTCGTCCACAAGTTCACCACCTACAGAATGGATCGACCTTCATTTTCTGGTGGGGTTCTTATTGCAGTAAAAAATGACTGCGTCTGAGCTGTTTCCATTTAACAACACCCATGAAATTGAATTTGTTGCAGTCAAAATCCGTATTGGAGCGACGTTTATCTTTTTAACTTGTTCATATATTCCTCCTAGATCTGATGCTGTTGTTTATATGAACCACTTTTCTGCCATTCATTCTGTGGTTTCTGCTTCTGGCTGTGCTGATAAGATACTAGTAATGGGCGACTTCAACATACCATTTCTTTCTTGGCAGCAGGACGAATCAAACATGCTGCTGCCTGGTAGTCAACATGATTTTGTTGATGGGATAATTGATGTCTCCCTTGCCCAAATTAATTCCGTCAAAAACAGTAGAAGTAGACTGTTAGATCTTACTTTCGTCAGCAATGCTTCATAAGCAACAGTGGTCAGAGGTAGTCCTATGTCTCTTCCTGAAGATCCGCACCATTCAACTTTGTCTATAGCTGTCGAGTTCTCGAATATAAGTTCCATTATATATCTAACGCGTACCCTCCTTCTCTACATTTACTGGATAAAACAGAAACTTCAGCTCATGGTATCGCAAATTTATTTGCCACCTTCTTTCAATCGACGTATTCATCGCATACCTACGACTCATCCACCCCTTATCTATACCATCTTCCTCATGTTAACAACGTAGTTCTTCCCTTATTCGAAGAAAGCGCAGTTTTTGAAGGATTGTCATCGATTGACATCTGTTTCTCTTCAGGACCTGATAAAGTTCCAAGATGCATTTTAAAGTATTGCGCTCGATCCCTCTCCCGACCTTTGACCTTTCTGTTTAACTTGTCTCTTGAACGTTCTTGCCTTCCCATGATTTGGAACGAATCCTACCTTATTCCTCTTCACAAAAAAGGGTCTAGATCTAACGTTGAAAACTACCGCGGTATCGCAAAACTATCTGCTATTCCAAAGCTTTTAATTTTTGCCCTTAGGAATCTGAACTGGGACTCTGGCAGACGGTTACCTCCATACCGATCTAGACTAAAATTAATCGACCTACCCTCCTTACAACATCGCAGAATTTGCAATGGCGTCTTATTCATTCACAAGCTCATTCTCGGTTTTGTGGACCACCAAACTCTGTTGGAACAGATCGATTTTACAGTTCCTTCCAGACCAACCAACGGCTAATGTTACTGATCAAGAATATATATACTTTATGGGGTCGGAAAATTGTCCTTCTCTGCGTTACACACATCCACTTTTACCACAAATACAATATACCCCTTAACTCTTTTTGAGTACGGGTATAAAAACGACAATTTTGATTTCCCCAAATATTTTTTATACGGGCTCTTTGCATATTTCTTTACCTAAATCAAAGGTCCATACGTGCACTCTTGGGTTGTTTGGCTTCTACATCGATAACAGTGACGCTACCTCGCACGAAACTATAGCAGTCCTTTTTTGGATGATTCCTTAATTGAAGAGGAAAATTTGGAATATGGCATTTCCCCATTGCATTCAAGAATAAGATGTATGGAGTTTATTTTAAAACTTGCATATACCATCCCGCGAACGGAAGAATCTTTTGACGATAGCGTGCCAGCTCCAAGCTTCATAAAATTTTGGCACACGGTCAACTTTTATTGTAAAGCTTCTAGATATTGTAGCACCATGTACTTTTGCAGACTTAATTCTGAAAGTTTTTTCTTTTAAACGCAATTTATTTCATGAAGATATCTTGATTCGTTCGGAAGTTATTAATTTAGCAAGCTGAAATGGCCAAAGGCCCCACTGTGCGACGTTTCGCTGCGTACTCCTGGGACATCAATGGGAAGGCTTGGGATTCCCTTGCGCGAGTTTGGCGTCTCCTAGCACGAATGGATTCGCTGCGAGCCTCGGAAATCTCCATGATCCACCAAAAGACCGGCACGCGGTTGTGAGAGTGGCTTCTTTGCCGCCTTGTGCTTTTCCTGCATGCCGTTGTCAATGTGCCGATGTGGTTCGTTGCGCATTCCTCTGCGGTTCCCAGGGAATCAGGAATACTCAGCTCTGACAAGAATATATCTCGTCAGCTCTCGTCAATTGTCAATTTCTTAAGCCGGTCGTTCTTTCACCTCGCTCCTGCCTTTTTGCGATAATAACTCAATATTAATTGGTGATAATCGTGTACATAATTGAACCCATCATAGCTGATCACTAATTGTGCCGGTTATAAGTGTTTCACTTGCAAACAATTGAGTCAATATAAATTAAACATTCTGAACGTTATACAAACTTGCTCTAGCGATTTGTTAGTGCTTTTATCCATTCCGCTTTGGATCACCGCCTTCTGTGATCATCGTTTGTGCGCCAGTTGCATCGCCACACGCTCTGGAGCGCACAAGTGCAAGCTCTATTGCTCTCACACTCTCTGGATTTCGCCTGCATTCTTCTTGCATTGCTCTTTCGGTGTCTCTGCCTTCTTAAGCTTCACCGTTTGTTTTCGTCACCTCGCTGGATCGTCTGCCGCTGCTGCTGATCGTCGCTCGCTCTTCTGCCTGCTCTCTCACATAGCTTGCGCTCCCACCTTGAGTTTTTGGTCGTGCACAGTGATTACACAGCTGTTAAAAACATGAATATTGTCTGCAGCGCGAAGAAATGCGAATTCGGTGGTGCCATAGCCGGCGATCTATACCTTAGCTGCTGGCTATGTGACAATTTTGCCCATTTAAAATGTGCTGTGGGTAGTAATTTTGGTCGACTACATGATTTAATTTTAAAACTTGTTGGTCTGACTTGGTCATGTTTACAAGCTAAATGTTTAGCTTGCCGGGAGATTGAGGCTGAAATGCGTACTTTAATGAGACATACTCGTATTGGTTTTCTTGATGTCCGGAAGCAATTTGTCACTCTCAACGAGAAGTTTCTGACCTTAGAATCTCAATTTCTTGTCCTCAAACTTCTGAGTGAATCTCCTAGCCGGAAAATCCCTAACAACGATACCAACAACTTCTTGCAACCTTTTGGAATCGGAACGCCTTCTTCTCACCTACATACATCGGAATCCTTGCCTTCGCCGCGTGTTCATGCCTTGCCGGAAATTAATCCGTTTCTCACACCGACTAACAATGTAGTGCCACTCAAGCAACTCCGTTCTTCACACCGACAACCAATGTAGCGCCACCAACTGTAACGATCACTGCTGACACCGCTGTCAGTGCTTCCAGAGCGCGTTTGCATGTTGCTGATGATGTCCTCACTGTTCCTGCCACCGTTCCTATTCCTGCCACCGTTCCTGTTCCACCAGTATCTACTGACGCTGCTTTCATTGCTTCTGCTGCTGCCATCGTTTCTGCCCCGGGACTCAAAATAAGAACAGTGGTACCTCAAAAGGCAATCTTTGTCTTTCGCCACCTCCCAGAAACTACACCGGAAGATGTTAAACTACATCTTAGTTATTATCTCAACTTACCACCTGATGACTTTATCATAACTAAATTTAATTTTAAACGTAAGCGTAATATATCATCCTTCAAAATTTTTCTATCCGATTCTCTTCTATCCAAAGCCCTGGAACAGTCTGCATGCTTTTTTGCATGAACTTCTGCCAAGAAGTTCAACCCAGAGTTCTACCCAGAGTCCTAGAGTCACTGTTCCTAAGATTTCAAAAAACTGAGGTACAATTTCATCATCCAATATCAGAATGTAGGCAGTCTTTTAGGTAAATTGAACAATATATATACTCTTTTGAATTCGACGCTATAGCTATAACTGAAACCTGGCTTAACTCTTCCGTCTCCGATCACGAAATCTTCGTCCACAAGTTCACCACCTACAGAATGGATCGACCTTCATTTTCTGGTGGGGTTCTTATTGCAGTAAAAAATGACTGCGTCTGAGCTGTTTCCATTTAACAACACCCATGAAATTGAATTTGTTGCAGTCAAAATCCGTATTGGAGCGACGTTTATCTTTTTAACTTGTTCATATATTCCTCCTAGATCTGATGCTGTTGTTTATATGAACCACTTTTCTGCCATTCATTCTGTGGTTTCTGCTTCTGGCTGTGCTGATAAGATACTAGTAATGGGCGACTTCAACATACCATTTCTTTCTTGGCAGCAGGACGAATCAAACATGCTGCTGCCTGGTAGTCAACATGATTTTGTTGATGGGATAATTGATGTCTCCCTTGCCCAAATTAATTCCGTCAAAAACAGTAGAAGTAGACTGTTAGATCTTACTTTCGTCAGCAATGCTTCATAAGCAACAGTGGTCAGAGGTAGTCCTATGTCTCTTCCTGAAGATCCGCACCATTCAACTTTGTCTATAGCTGTCGAGTTCTCGAATATAAGTTCCATTATATATCTAACGCGTACCCTCCTTCTCTACATTTACTGGATAAAACAGAAACTTCAGCTCATGGTATCGCAAATTTATTTGCCACCTTCTTTCAATCGACGTATTCATCGCATACCTACGACTCATCCACCCCTTATCTATACCATCTTCCTCATGTTAACAACGTAGTTCTTCCCTTATTCGAAGAAAGCGCAGTTTTTGAAGGATTGTCATCGATTGACATCTGTTTCTCTTCAGGACCTGATAAAGTTCCAAGATGCATTTTAAAGTATTGCGCTCGATCCCTCTCCCGACCTTTGACCTTTCTGTTTAACTTGTCTCTTGAACGTTCTTGCCTTCCCATGATTTGGAACGAATCCTACCTTATTCCTCTTCACAAAAAAGGGTCTAGATCTAACGTTGAAAACTACCGCGGTATCGCAAAACTATCTGCTATTCCAAAGCTTTTAATTTTTGCCCTTAGGAATCTGAACTGGGACTCTGGCAGACGGTTACCTCCATACCGATCTAGACTAAAATTAATCGACCTACCCTCCTTACAACATCGCAGAATTTGCAATGGCGTCTTATTCATTCACAAGCTCATTCTCGGTTTTGTGGACCACCAAACTCTGTTGGAACAGATCGATTTTACAGTTCCTTCCAGACCAACCAACGGCTAATGTTACTGATCAAGAATATATATACTTTATGGGGTCGGAAAATTGTCCTTCTCTGCGTTACACACATCCACTTTTACCACAAATACAATATACCCCTTAACTCTTTTTGAGTACGGGTATAAAAACGACAATTTTGATTTCCCCAAATATTTTTTATACGGGCTCTTTGCATATTTCTTTACCTAAATCAAAGGTCCATACGTGCACTCTTGGGTTGTTTGGCTTCTACATCGATAACAGTGACGCTACCTCGCACGAAACTATAGCAGTCCTTTTTTGGATGATTCCTTAATTGAAGAGGAAAATTTGGAATATGGCATTTCCCCATTGCATTCAAGAATAAGATGTATGGAGTTTATTTTAAAACTTGCATATACCATCCCGCGAACGGAAGAATCTTTTGACGATAGCGTGCCAGCTCCAAGCTTCATAAAATTTTGGCACACGGTCAACTTTTATTGTAAAGCTTCTAGATATTGTAGCACCATGTACTTTTGCAGACTTAATTCTGAAAGTTTTTTCTTTTAAACGCAATTTATTTCATGAAGATATCTTGATTCGTTCGGAAGTTATTAATTTAGCAAGCTGAAATGGCCAAAGGCCCCACTGTGCTACGTTTCGCTCCGTACTCCTGGGACATCAATGTGAAGGCTTGGGATTCCCTTGCGCGAGTTTGGCGTCTCCTAGCACGAATGGATTCGCTGCGAGCCTCGGAAATCTCCATGATCCACCAAAAGACCGGCACGCGGTTGTGAGAGTGGCTTCTTTGCTGCCTTGTGCTTTTCCTGCATGCCGTTGTCAATGTGCCGATGTGGTTCGTTGCGCATTCCTCTGCGGTTCCCAGGGAATCAGGAATACTCAGCTCTGACAAGAATATATCTCGTCAGCTCTCGTCAATTGTCAATTTCTTAAGCCGGTCGTTCTTTCACCTCGCTCCTGCCTTTTTGCGATAATAACTCAATATTAATTGGTGATAATCGTGTACATAATTGAACCCATCATAGCTGATCACTAATTGTGCCGGTTATAAGTGTTTCACTTGCAAACAATTGAGTCAATATAAATTAAACATTCTGAACGTTATACAAACTTGCTCTAGCGATTTGTTAGTGCTTTTATCCATTCCGCTTTGGATCACCGCCTTCTGTGATCATCGTTTGTGCGCCAGTTGCATCGCCACACGCTCTGGAGCGCACAAGTGCAAGCTCTATTGCTCTCACACTCTCTGGATTTCGCCTGCATTCTTCTTGCATTGCTCTTTCGGTGTCTCTGCCTTCTTAAGCTTCACCGTTTGTTTTCGTCACCTCGCTGGATCGTCTGCCGCTGCTGCTGATCGTCGCTCGCTCTTCTGCCTGCTCTCTCACATAGCTTGCGCTCCCACCTTGCGTTTTTGGTCGTGCACAGTGATTACACAGCTGTTAAAAACATGTTTAGCTTGCCGGGAGATTGAGGCTGAAATGCGTACTTTAATGAGACATACTCGTATTGGTTTTCTTGATGTCCGGAAGCAATTTGTCACTCTCAACGAGAAATTTTTGACCTTAGAATCTCAATTTCTTGGCCTCAAACTTCTGAGTGAATCTCCTAGCCGGAAAATCCCTAACAACGATACCAACAACTTCTTGCAACCTTTTGGAATCGGAACGCCTTCTTCTCACCTACATACATCGGAATCCTTGCCTTCGCCGCGTGTTCATGCCTTGTCGGAAATTAATCCGTTTCTCACACCGACTAACAATGTAGTGCCACTCAAGCAACTCCGTTCTTCACACCGACAACCAATGTAGCGCCACCAACTGTAACGATCACTGCTGACACCGCTGTCAGTGCTTCCAGTGCGCGTTTGCATGTTGCTGTCCTCACTGTTCCTGCCACCGTTCCTATTCCTGCCACCGTTCCTGTTCCACCAGTATCTACTGACGCTGCTTTCATTGCTTCTGCTGCTGCCATCGTTTCTGCCCCGGGACTCAAAATAAGAACAGTGGTACCTCAAAAGGCAATCTTTGTCTTTCGCCACCTCCCAGAAACAACACCGGAAGATGTTAAACTACATCTTAGTTATTATCTCAACTTACCACCTGATGACTTTATCATAACTAAATTTAATTTTAAACGTAAGCGTAATATATCATCCTTCAAAATTTTTCTATCCGATTCTCTTCTATCCAAAGCCCTGGAACAGTCTGCATGCTATTTTGTATGAACTTCTGCCAAGAAGTTCAACCCAGAGTTCTACCCAGAGTTCTACCCAGAGTCCTAGAGTCACTGTTCCTAAGATTTCAAAAAACTGAGGTACAATTTCATCATCCAATATCAGAATGTAGGCAGTCTTTTAGGTAAATTGAACAATATATATACTCTTTTGAATTCGACGCTATAGCTATAACTGAAACCTGGCTTAACTCTTCCGTCTCCGATCACGAAATCTTCGTCCACAAGTTCACCACCTACAGAATGGATCGACCTTCATTTTCTGGTGGGGTTCTTATTGCAGTAAAAAATGACTGCGTCTGAGCTGTTTCCATTTAACAACACCCATGAAATTGAATTTGTTGCAGTCAAAATCCGTATTGGAGCGACGTTTATCTTTTTAACTTGTTCATATATTCCTCCTAGATCTGATGCTGTTGTTTATATGAACCACTTTTCTGCCATTCATTCTGTGGTTTCTGCTTCTGGCTGTGCTGATAAGATACTAGTAATGGGCGACTTCAACATACCATTTCTTTCTTGGCAGCAGGACGAATCAAACATGCTGCTGCCTGGTAGTCAACATGATTTTGTTGATGGGATAATTGATGTCTCCCTTGCCCAAATTAATTCCGTCAAAAACAGTAGAAGTAGACTGTTAGATCTTACTTTCGTCAGCAATGCTTCATAAGCAACAGTGGTCAGAGGTAGTCCTATGTCTCTTCCTGAAGATCCGCACCATTCAACTTTGTCTATAGCTGTCGAGTTCTCGAATATAAGTTCCATTATATATCTAACGCGTACCCTCCTTCTCTACATTTACTGGATAAAACAGAAACTTCAGCTCATGGTATCGCAAATTTATTTGCCACCTTCTTTCAATCGACGTATTCATCGCATACCTACGACTCATCCACCCCTTATCTATACCATCTTCCTCATGTTAACAACGTAGTTCTTCCCTTATTCGAAGAAAGCGCAGTTTTTGAAGGATTGTCATCGATTGACATCTGTTTCTCTCCAGGACCTGATAAAGTTCCAAGATGCATTTTAAAGTATTGCGCTCGATCCCTCTCCCGACCTTTGACCTTTCTGTTTAACTTGTCTCTTGAACGTTCTTGCCTTCCCATGATTTGGAACGAATCCTACCTTATTCCTCTTCACAAAAAAGGGTCTAGATCTAACGTTGAAAACTACCGCGGTATCGCAAAACTATCTGCTATTCCAAAGCTTTTAATTTTTGCCCTTAGGAATCTGAACTGGGACTCTGGCAGACGGTTACCTCCATACCGATCTAGACTAAAATTAATCGACCTACCCTCCTTACAACATCGCAGAATTTTCAATGGCGTCTTATTCATTCACAAGCTCATTCTCGGTTTTGTGGACCACCAAACTCTGTTGGAACAGATCGATTTTACAGTTCCTTCCAGACCAACCAACGGCTAATGTTACTGATCAAGAATATATATATGGGGTCGGAAAATTTTCCTTCTCTGCGTTACACACATCCACTTTTACCACAAATACAATATATCCCTTAGCTCTTTTTGAGTACGGGTATAAAAACGACAATTTTGATTTCCCCAAATATTTTTTATACGGGCTCTTTGCATATTTCTTTACCTAAATCAAAGGTCCATACGTGCACTCTTGGGTTGTTTGGCTTCTACATCGATAACAGTGACGCTACCTCGCACGAAACTATTGCAGTCCTTTTTTGGATGATTCCTTAATTGAAGAGGAAATTTGGAATATGGCATTTCCCCATTGCATTCAAGAATAAGATGTATGGAGTTTATTTTAAAACTTGCATATACCATCCCGCGAACGGAAGAATCTTTTGACGATAGCGTGCCAGCTCCAAGCTTCATAAAATTTTGGCACACGGTCAACTTTTATTGTAAAGCTTCTAGATATTGTAGCACCATGTACTTTTGCAGACTTAATTCTGAAAGTTTTTTCTTTTAAACGCAATTTATTTCATGAAGATATCTTGATTCGTTCGGAAGTTATTAATTTAGCAAGCTGAAATGGCCAAAGGCCCCACTGTGCGACGTTTCGCTCCGTACTCCTGGGACATCAATGTGAAGGCTTGGGATTCCCTTGCGCGAGTTTGGCGTCTCCTAGCACGAATGGATTCGCTGCGAGCCTCGGAAATCTCCATGATCCACCAAAAGACCGGCACGCGGTTGTGAGAGTGGCTTCTTTGCTGCCTTGTGCTTTTCCTGCATGCCGTTGTCAATGTGCCGATGTGGTTCGTTGCGCATTCCTCTGCGGTTCCCAGGGAATCAGGAATACTCAGCTCTGACAAGAATATATCTCGTCAGCTCTCGTCAATTGTCAATTTCTTAAGCCGGTCGTTCTTTCACCTCGCTCCTGCCTTTTTGCGATAATAACTCAATATTAATTGGTGATAATCGTGTACATAATTGAACCCATCATAGCTGATCACTAATTGTGCCGGTTATAAGTGTTTCACTTGCAAACAATTGAGTCAATATAAATTAAACATTCTGAACGTTATACAAACTTGCTCTAGCGATTTGTTAGTGCTTTTATCCATTCCGCTTTGGATCACCGCCTTCTGTGATCATCGTTTGTGCGCCAGTTGCATCGCCACCTACACACGCTCTGGAGCGCACAAGTGCAAGCTCTATTGCTCTCACACTCTCTGGATTTCGCCTGCATTCTTCTTGCATTGCTCTTTCGGTGTCTCTGCCTTCTTAAGCTTCACCGTTTGTTTTCGTCACCTCGCTGGATCGTCTGCCGCTGCTGCTGATCGTCGCTCGCTCTTCTGCCTGCTCTCTCACATAGCTTGCGCTCCCACCTTGCGTTTTTGGTCGTGCACAGTGATTACACAGCTGTTAAAAACATGAATATTGTCTGCAGCGCGAAGAAATGCGAATTCGGTGGTGCCATAGCCGGCGATCTATACCTTAGCTGCTGGCTATGTGACAATTTTGACCATTTAAAATGTGCTGTGGGTAGTAATTTTGGTCGACTACATGATTTAATTTTAAAACTTGTTGGTCTGACTTGGTCATGTTTACAAGCTAAATGTTTAGCTTGCCGGGAGATTGAGGCTGAAATGCGTACTTTAATGAGACATACTCGTATTGGTTTTCTTGATGTCCGGAAGCAATTTGTCACTCTCAACGAGAAGTTTCTGACCTTAGAATCTCAATTTCTTGGCCTCAAACTTCTGAGTGAATCTCCTAGCCGGAAAATCCCTAACAACGATACCAACAACTTCTTGCAACCTTTTGGAATCGGAACGCCTTCTTCTCACCTACATACATCGGAATCCTTGCCTTCGCCGCGTGTTCATGCCTTGTCGGAAATTAATCCGTTTCTCACACCGACTAACAATGTAGTGCCACTCAAGCAACTCCGTTCTTCACACCGACAACCAATGTAGCGCCACCAACTGTAACGATCACTGCTGACACCGCTGTCAGTGCTTCCAGTGCGCGTTTGCATGTTGCTGATGATGTCCTCACTGTTCCTGCCACCGTTCCTATTCCTGCCACCGTTCCTGTTCCACCAGTATCTACTGACGCTGCTTTCATTGCTTCTGCTGCTGCCATCGTTTCTGCCCCGGGACTCAAAATAAGAACAGTGGTACCTCAAAAGGCAATCTTTGTCTTTCGCCACCTCCCAGAAACAACACCGGAAGATGTTAAACTACATCTTAGTTATTATCTCAACTTACCACCTGATGACTTTATCATAACTAAATTTAATTTTAAACGTAAGCGTAATATATCATCCTTCAAAATTTTTCTATCCGATTCTCTTCTATCCAAAGCCCTGGAACAGTCTGCATGCTATTTTGTATGAACTTCTGCCAAGAAGTTCAACCCAGAGTTCTACCCAGAGTTCTACCCAGAGTCCTAGAGTCACTGTTCCTAAGATTTCAAAAAACTGAGGTACAATTTCATCATCCAATATCAGAATGTAGGCAGTCTTTTAGGTAAATTGAACAATATATATACTCTTTTGAATTCGACGCTATAGCTATAACTGAAACCTGGCTTAACTCTTCCGTCTCCGATCACGAAATCTTCGTCCACAAGTTCACCACCTACAGAATGGATCGACCTTCATTTGCTGGTGGGGTTCTTATTGCAGTAAAAAATGACTGCGTCTGAGCTGTTTCCATTTAACAACACCCATGAAATTGAATTTGTTGCAGTCAAAATCCGTATTGGAGCGACGTTTATCTTTTTAACTTGTTCATATATTCCTCCTAGATCTGATGCTGTTGTTTATATGAACCACTTTTCTGCCATTCATTCTGTGGTTTCTGCTTCTGGCTGTGCTGATAAGATACTAGTAATGGGCGACTTCAACATACCATTTCTTTCTTGGCAGCAGGATGAATCAAACATGCTGCTGCCTGGTAGTCAACATGATTTTGTTGATGGGATAATTGATGTCTCCCTTGCCCAAATTAATTCCGTCAAAAACAGTAGAAGTAGACTGTTAGATCTTACTTTCGTCAGCAATGCTTCATAAGCAACAGTGGTCAGAGGTAGTCCTATGTCTCTTCCTGAAGATCCGCACCATTCAACTTTGTCTATAGCTGTCGAGTTCTCGAATATAAGTTCCATTATATATCTAACGCGTACCCTCCTTCTCTACATTTACTGGATAAAACAGAAACTTCAGCTCATGGTATCGCAAATTTATTTGCCACCTTCTTTCAATCGACGTATTCATCGCATACCTACGACTCATCCACCCCTTATCTATACCATCTTCCTCATGTTAACAACGTAGTTCTTCCCTTATTCGAAGAAAGCGCAGTTTTTGAAGGATTGTCATCGATTGACATCTGTTTCTCTCCAGGACCTGATAAAGTTCCAAGATGCATTTTAAAGTATTGCGCTCGATCCCTCTCCCGACCTTTGACCTTTCTGTTTAACTTGTCTCTTGAACGTTCTTGCCTTCCCATGATTTGGAACGAATCCTACCTTATTCCTCTTCACAAAAAAGGGTCTAGATCTAACGTTGAAAACTACCGCGGTATCGCAAAACTATCTGCTATTCCAAAGCTTTTAATTTTTGCCCTTAGGAATCTGAACTGGGACTCTGGCAGACGGTTACCTCCATACCGATCTAGACTAAAATTAATCGACCTACCCTCCTTACAACATCGCAGAATTTGCAATGGCGTCTTATTCATTCACAAGCTCATTCTCGGTTTTGTGGACCACCAAACTCTGTTGGAACAGATCGATTTTACAGTTCCTTCCAGACCAACCAACGGCTAATGTTACTGATCAAGAATATATATACTTTATGGGGTCGGAAAATTGTCCTTCTCTGCGTTACACACATCCACTTTTACCACAAATACAATATACCCCTTAGCTCTTTTTGAGTACGGGTATAAAAACGACAATTTTGATTTCCCCAAATATTTTTTATACGGGCTCTTTGCATATTTCTTTACCTAAATCAAAGGTCCATACGTGCACTCTTGGGTTGTTTGGCTTCTACATCGATAACAGTGACGCTACCTCGCACGAAACTATTGCAGTCCTTTTTTGGATGATTCCTTAACTGAAGAGGAAAATTTGGAATATGGCATTTCCCCATTGCATTCAAGAATAAGATCTGTCTGGACGTTGATTTGCAATGACTGCACCATCAAGTGGCCCATGCGACACCAAGCCGAAGCCTGTTACGTGCGGAACCCAGGCTAGAATCGCAGCCCCTCCTCCCGCCCAACCGACCGGGGGCGCTGCCGCATGACGCGCGACGCGTGTTACCGAACCGATCGCGAACATGCAGGAAAGATAGAGGTTAGACTAATGTTCGAGGAAAATTAGAGCTAAACACAACTCAAGAGCTAAACATGCAAAGATAGTTAAGAAATAGGACTAATTACGGGAAAGGTATGTTAATATTAGTGATTTAAAAAGAGGAAGGGAATTAGTGGTGGATACTATAAGGTAGAGAGAATTATAGTCCGAGCATAAGACCCTAAACGGTTCATGCAAGGAATAATTTGATCTACAAAGTGGAAGGAACAAAGGGGTAAAGTTTCTAGTAGATCTAACAGGAATCGTAAAGTTTATGCGACTCAACAAGTCAGGGCTATCTACGTCACCCTTGATCAGGTTGTGCATAAAAATCACACCAAGCATTTTTCTACGACTAACTAAGGTTGGAAGGTTTATTAAAAGCAGTCTACGAGGGTAAGATGGCAGTCTCACATCTGCATCCCAGTTGAGGCCACGCAGAGCAAAAAGTAAAAAGTTTTTCTGGACTGATTCTATACGGTCCTGGTGTACTTTGTACTGGGGGCACCATACACAAGAGCCGTACTCTAAAATCGGACGAACAAGCGAGGTATAGAGAGTCTTCGTTATGTAGGGATCGTCAAACTCCTTTGATCACCTTTTTATAAACCCAAGCACGCCCATGGCCTTATTTACCATGGTGGAAATGTGTTCAGAAAACTTTAACTTGGGGTCAAGTTTAACACCAAGATCATCAACCAATGTAATTCTCTCAAGAGAAGCACCGCAAAGGGTGTAAGGAGCTAACATGGGGCTGGACCGATGAAATGTCATAACTTTGCATTTCGAGGCATTTAGGTGTAACATATTTGCACAACACCATGACTGAAAGTTATTGAGATCGGATTGCAAGCGAGAGTGAAATGAAATGTCCTTGTACTGGACACATCCGCATACATGAGTACTCGAGAATTTGTTAATACTGAAGGCAGGTCATTAATAAAGAGTGTGAAAAGTAGGGGGCCTAGATGGCTGCCCTGTGGTACTCCAGAAGTAACCTTAACAGGTGAAGAGAAGGAGTTTTTGAAGAGGACTCTTTGAGACCTTGAACGAAGATAGCTAGAAATCCATCTCAAAAGATTAGGTGGAAACCCTAAAAGGTCAAGTTTTTGTGCTAGAAGGGAGTGGTTTACAGAGTCGAATGCTTTACTGAAATCAGTTACATTGGAAGCCTTTAATGATAAAAGAGGTAAACTCTAATAAATTTGTGGTTGTTGATCGTCGCTTTATAAATCCGTGCTGAGATGGAGATATAAGTGATTTGCAGAGATGTTGCAAATGCGGAGTTAAAATTTTTTCAAACATTTTAGGAATAGCGGATAACTTAGATATACCTCTATAATTATTAGCATCAGACTTGCTACCTTTCTTATGGAGAGGAATAATAAAAGATTCCTTCCAGATCGGGGGAAGCATGAAGAATTAATGGATAGGGTGAATAGTTTAAGCAGGGGTCCACACAGAGTGTCGGCACAGTACCTGAGTACACAGCCGGGAACTCCGTCAGGACCTGGTGAAAACACCGGCTTAACTAGTCGAAGATCATGAAGCAGTGAACTTTCATTTAACAAGGGGCTGAAAATGCCATTCGACCTTGGTAAACTGTATGGATACGGCTGACCAGAGTAGCTGTCAATGGAATAGGTTGTTTGGAACAATTGGGCAAAAAAAAACGGCGATTGCCTGATCATTGTTTGCCGTTATATTTAGAAATGATAGCGAGGATGGATGTGCGGACGTTCTACGCTTACTATTTACGAAGCTGTAAAACTGTTTAGGGTCCTGTGAAAAGCGTATCCTGCATCGAGATAGGTAATTTTTATAGCATTGAGCATTAAGAACGGAGAACTTTGACCGAGCTAATACATAGCGAGAGAGAGAAGTCGGAGAACCAACTTCTTGAAATTTTTTATATAGTCTTGATTTTAAGTTTTTAAGACTGGATAACTCTTTGGTAAACCAAGGAGGCTTCCCAGATCTAACCGGACAAGAAAGTGGGACACAAGAATCAAAAAGTGTGTCGAGTACATTGTAAAATATGTTTGTGCCTTTCATAACGTCAGTGCACAAGTACAGAGCGGACCAATCAAAAGCCCTAATGAGGTTATTAAGCTTCGTAAACTCGGCTTTACGAAAGCAACGAACACGTTCAGACAGCCTACTCGTTCGATCCAATACAGTCGGCCCAATATCGACCGACACTTCGAATGTAGGATGGTAGGAGTCTTCAGGTATAGTGAGCGGAAGGGCTCGGGTTAGCAACGCTATGGTCGGATCTGAGACAAAGCACAGATCAAGCAATCGACCCAAGGAATTTTGTCACATGGTTGACTTGAGACAGGGATAGGTCCAAAAAGCCGTCAATAAAGTCATGTCGTGACATGGGCACAACGTTATTAGACTCGTTAACCGAAGACCAAACAGTACCTGGCAAATTGAAATCGCCAAGAACTATCATATGGTCGTTATCTGATAGCGAGAAAGAAACAGTTTTTAAAGCGGACAAGTGATGCTCGTATATTAAGGTATCCGAGGAAGGTGGAATATACGAGCAAGTAATGAAAATGGAAAAGCCTGGGAGAATCAGTTTTACGCACAGGAATTCCAGGTCTTGTTGAGCCTAGACTATGAAATGTTCCGACGTAAAGATTGAGTCCACTGCAATGAGGACCCCTCCTCCACGTCGAGACGAACGGTCATTTCTAAAGATTGTGTACCGACCTGCCAAAACTTCGGAACTAAGGATGTCCGGCTTTAGCCAGGTCTCGGTAAACACAATAACGTGGGACGAGAATGCGAGACTCTCAAGAAAAAGAGTGCTGAGCTTACTACGCAAGCCTCTAGCATTCTGGTAGGTAACTAAAAGAGAGGCAGTTAGTTTTTTGGAGTTTATTTTAAAACTTGCATATACCATCCCGCGAACGGAAGAATCTTTTGACGATAGCGTGCCAGCTCCAAGCTTCATAAAATTTTGACACACGGTCAACTTTTATTGTAAAGCTTCTACATATTGTAGCACCATGTACTTTTGCAGACTTAATTCTGAAAGTTTTTTCTTTTAAACGCAATTTATTTCATGAAGATATCTTGATTCGTTCGGAAGTTATTAATTTAGCAAGCTGAAATGGCCAAAGGCCCCACTGTGCGACGTTTCGCTGCGTACTCCTGGGACATCAATGTGAAGGCTTGGGATTCCCTTGCGCGAGTTTGGCGTCTCCTAGCACGAATGGATTCGCTGCGAGCCTCGGAAATCTCCATGATCCACCAAAAGACCGGCACGCGGTTGTGAGAGTGGCTTCTTTGCTGCCTTGTGCTTTTCCTGCATGCAGTTGTCAATGTGCCGATGTGGTTCGTTGCGCATTCCTCTGCGGTTCCCAGGGAATCAGGAATACTCAGCTCTGACAAGAATATATCTCGTCAGCTCTCGTCAATTGTCAATTTCTTAAGCCGGTCGTTCTTTCACCTCGCTCCTGCCTTTTTGCGATAATAACTCAATATTAATTGGTGATAATCGTGTACATAATTGAACCCATCATAGCTGATCACTAATTGTGCCGGTTATAAGTGTTTCACTTGCAAACAATTGAGTCAATATAAATTAAACATTCTGAACGTTATACAAACTTGCTCTAGCGATTTGTTAGTGCTTTTATCCATTCCGCTTTGGATCACCGCCTTCTGTGATCATCGTTTGTGCGCCAGTTGCATCGCCTACCTACACACGCTCTGGAGCGCACAAGTGCAAGCTCTATTGCTCTCACACTCTCTGGATTTCGCCTGCATTCTTCTTGCATTGCTCTTTCGGTGTCTCTGCCTTCTTAAGCTTCACCGTTTGTTTTCGTCACCTCGCTGGATCGTCTGCCGCTGCTGCTGATCGTCGCTCGCTCTTCTGCCTGCTCTCTCACATAGCTTGCGCTCCCACCTTGCGTTTTTGGTCGTGCACAGTGATTACACAGCTGTTAAAAACATGAATATTGTCTGCAGCGCGAAGAAATGCAAATTCGGTGGTACCATAGCCGGCGATCTATACCTTAGCTGCTGGCTATGTGACAATTTTGCCCATTTAAAATGTGCTGTGGGTAGTAATTTTGGTCGACTGCATGATTTAATTTTAAAACTTGTTGGTCTGACTTGGTCATGTTTACAAGCTACAAGCTTGCCGGGAGATTGAGGCTGAAATGCGTACTGTAATGAGACATACTCGTATTGGTTTTCTTGATGTCCGGAAGCAATTTGTCACTCTCAACGAGAAGTTTCTGACCTTAGAATCTCAATTTCTTGGCCTCAAACTTCTGAGTGAATCTCCTAGCCGGAAAATCCCTAACAACGATACCAACAACTTCTTGCAACCTTTTGGAATCGGAACGCCTTCTTCTCACCTACATACATCGGAATCCTTGCCTTCGCCGCGTGTTCATGCCTTGTCGGAAATTAATCCGTTTCTCACACCGACTAACAATGTAGTGCCACTCAAGCAACTCCGTTCTTCACACCGACAACCAATGTAGCGCCACCAACTGTAACGATCACTGCTGACACCGCTGTCAGTGCTTCCAGTGCGCGTTTGCATGTTGCTGATGATGTCCTCACTGTTCCTACCACCGTTCCTATTCCTGCCACCGTTCCTGTTCCACCAGTATCTACTGACGCTGCTTTCATTGCTTCTGCTGCTGCCATCGTTTCTGCCCCGGGACTCAAAATAAGAACAGTGGTACCTCAAAAGGCAATCTTTGTTTCTCGCCACCTCCCAGGAACTACACCGGAAGATGTTAAACTACATCTTAGTTATTATCTCAACTTACCACCTGATGACTTTATCATAACTAAATTTAATTTTAAACGTAAGCGTAATATATCATCCTTCAAAATTTTTCTATCCGATTCTCTTCTATCCAAAGCCCTGGAACAGTCTGCATGCTATTTTGCATGAACTTCTGCCAAGAAGTTCAACCCAGAGTTCTACCCAGAGTCCTAGAGTCACTGTTCCTAAGATTTCAAAAAACTGAGGTACAATTTCATCATCCAATATCAGAATGTAGGCAGTCTTTTAGGTAAATTGAACAATATATATACTCTTTTGAATTCGACGCTATAACTGAAATAGCTATAACTGAAACCTGGCTTAACTCTTCCGTCTCCGATCACGAAATCTTCGTCCACAAGTTCACCACCTACAGAATGGATCGACCTTCATTTGCTGGTGGGGTTCTTATTGCAGTAAAAAATGACTGCGTCTGAGCTGTTTCCATTTAACAACACCCATGAAATTGAATTTGTTGCAGTCAAAATCCGTATTGGAGCGACGTTTATCTTTTTAACTTGTTCATATATTCCTCCTAGATCTGATGCTGTTGTTTATATGAACCACTTTTCTGCCATTCATTCTGTGGTTTCTGCTTCTGGCTGTGCTGATAAGATACTAGTAATGGGCGACTTCAACATACCATTTCTTTCTTGGCAGCAGGATGAATCAAACATGCTGCTGCCTGGTAGTCAACATGATTTTGTTGATGGGATAATTGATGTCTCCCTTGCCCAAATTAATTCCGTCAAAAACAGTAGAAGTAGACTGTTAGATCTTACTTTCGTCAGCAATGCTTCATAAGCAACAGTGGTCAGAGGTAGTCCTATGTCTCTTCCTGAAGATCCGCACCATTCAACTTTGTCTATAGCTGTCGAGTTCTCGAATATAAGTTCCATTATATATCTAACGCGTACCCTCCTTCTCTACATTTACTGGATAAAACAGAAACTTCAGCTCATGGTATCGCAAATTTATTTGCCACCTTCTTTCAATCGACGTATTCATCGCATACATACCTACGACTCATCCACCCCTTATCTATACCATCTTCCTCGTGTTAACAACGTAGTTCTTCCCTTATTCGAAGAAAGCGCAGTTTTTGAAGGATTGTCATCGATTGACATCTGTTTCTCTCCAGGACCTGATAAAGTTCCAAGCTGCATTTTAAAGTATTGCGCTCGATCCCTATCCTGACCTTTGACCTTTCTGTTTAACTTGTCTCTTGAACGTTCTTTCCTTCCCATGATTTGGAACGAATCCTACCTTATTCCTCATCACAAAAAAGGGTCTAGATCTAACGTTGAAAACTACCGCGGTATCGCAAAACTATCTGCTATTCCAAAGCTGCTGAAGCACCTTGTTACTCGTCAAATGCAACACGCATGTCGTATTATTAAGTTCCCCGTCGCAACATGGTTTTTCAGACATCGATCAACATCGACTAACCTTATAGAGTTCTCGACTCTAATCAACCGAGGCTTTCAAAGCGGCTTGCAAACTGATGTAATTTTTACAGATTTCAGCAAAGCTTTTGATTCAGTTAATCATAGTTTGCTGATCCATAAACTCTCACTGATAGGTTTTCCTCCATACCTCGTAAATTGGATATCGTCGTATCTGTCGAACCACACACAGCGTGCTGTTTTCTCTAATGTTTTGTCAAATGTCGTGAATGTAACCTCAGGTGTTCCTCAAGGAAGTCATTTAGGTCCGCTGCTGTTCAATCTGTTTGTGAATGACCTACCTCAAGTTATTTTGCACTCAGTTACATTAATGTATGCTGATGACGTGAAAATTAGTTTTTCGTATTCCGAGTGGTACTTGCACACTCGCCTTCAACTTGACCTTTACGAATTAAACAAGTGGTGTTCGTCTAACCTACTGTTTTTAAACCATTCTAAGTGCAAACTTATGACGTTTCACCGCCGTGCTCCACATTTGGTCTCCTACTCTCTAGGACATTATGCTCTGGATCGAATTTCCGCATCAAATGACCCATGAGTCCTGTTTGATCATAAGCTATGCTTTAACAGCCATATTGCTGTAACGGTGAACAAAGCTATGGGAGTTTTAGCGTTCATTAAGCGTTGGTCAAAAGAGTTTAACAAAATCACTGTACGTCTGATTAGTACGCCCAATATTGGGTATTGTTCTTGTGTTTGGAATCCTCAATACAAAGAGCAATAAATTCAAATTGAATCCGTTCAAAAACAATTTTTAATTTTTGCCCTTAGGAATCTGAACTGGGACTCTGGCAGACGGTTACCTCCATACCGATCTAGACTAAAATTAATCGACCTACCCTCCTTACACCATCGCAGAATTTGCAATGGCGTCTTATTCATTCACAAGCTCATTCTCGGTCTTGTGGACCACCAAACTCTGTTGGAACAGATCGATTTTACAGTTCCTTCCAGACCAACCCGGACTTTCCGCCGTATCCGTTTACCCTTCTGCAGGTCCAACTTCGCCCAGCATGAACCTTTCCGTGTGCTTTGTAATAATTACAATTCCTACTATATTACCATATCCCCCGAAATATCCCTTGATATGATTGTACGTAACGTTTACCATCACCTAGACCTAGCAAATTTGTAAAACCTTTCTTTTCTGCCCATATTATATTTTTCTTTTAGTATGTATATTTCTATTATAGTTCATAGTTAGCAGATAATTGTTAATTAATTGAAATAAATAAATAAATATCAGGCCTGAGGGTTCTGCCATTGAAGGTCGTCCTTGGTTGGTGAGGAGTCCCTTGCGTGTGGGCCTCGATGCTGCAGATGATAGCGTTGTCATCGCTAGCCGTGTATGCGCTGCTAATTCTCCACGTTCTCCCAAAGAGAGTGGTGCTGCAGAAGGTAAAGTCGATGATTGACCCTAACCCTGTTCAGGAGAAGGTGTGCTCTGATCCTGTGTTAAGTAATTGTAGCTCTAGCGTGGAAAAGGCTTCCATGAGCTTCCAGGGCCGCAGGGCCCTGATCCTTCCTACATCCACCGGATGCTCCAATTGGGTTCCTCGGCGATCTCTTCTTTCGTGGCTAGGTCGTCGATATCGCGGATCTCGACCAACGCTTCGCTTACCACCGCCCTGACGCCTGCCTGTCTGCCAAGCACCTGGCTTGTCTCCTCCTTTAGCTGGGCTGTGTTCTCCTTTAACGCACCATTAAGTTCTAGCTAGAGCTCTCCCTTTGCTGTTCGTCGGACTCTATCGACGTTGTTGCCGACTTCCTACAGCTTACCGTCGTCTCTCCTAGTCACCATCCTGAGAATCTGTCGCTGTAGTACAGGTCTCCTGTAGTGGCAAATATAATAGCGTCTAGCCTATTTCGCTTAGGCGGGGAGGTTGTAGTCGCTCTTGGTCTGGTTGGTCGTACTACCGGCGCCTGGCTTGGCCTGCTGCTGACGTTAGACTATGTCTTTGCCTGCCGTGCTCCTGCAGTTTGTTTCGACGCCTCCTTTCGATGCCTTGGCTTGCCTACGAACGGGGATGTCTCATGGTCCATTATCTCTGGTGTGTGAACTTTAAGCTGCTCCTCTTGAATCCTCGCGCACATTGACGAGTGAAACTCTTTAAGGATGGCTATAGAGCCCCTTGTCGCCTGGTTAATGTACCGAGCTGCAGGTCTCTTTTCTATGATCTCGGCCCCTCTAGGATCTTTCCCATTTTGGAAGCCAACGCCTGAAGGCTTTTGGTGACCTTGTTCCCTGCGGCGGCGTGTCGCCGCCCATATTTGCGTCGCGATGGGGTGCAGCCCTAGATGGGGACCTCGCAATTTTAGCTCTCTGAGCGAAGGTCGTTCGAATCAGAGAGCTGGGCTGGATTCGAGCCTCCGAGCATCTTGCCGGCCTAGGCGCCACTTGGGCGGACGTGATTGGCTGGCAGCCAGATCATTGGCCTTTGCTGGTTCCTCCCGGTAGCCGATCCTTCGGCTTCTCCGGTGCCTTAGTCGATAGTGTGAAAAAAAGTCGTATGAGTACCGGAGTGTAAAACGTATATATACACGTTTTCCGCCTAAGGGGTAGGCAGTACTTCCCTTCCGGTTCGGTCGCTGGCAAAAGCTAGCTGATGTGGGGACCTTCGGGCGTTGAGTGAAAAGGTCGAGAACGCACTCGAGGTGGGCCCCAGCCTTCCTTGCCCCTTTAGTTGACCGGCGAGGAGCCCGGGTCAGGAGCCAAAAAAGTGAGTGCTTTGATCTTGCCAGGTGAGAACGCGGTGTCAGCAAACGCTTGTGTTCATTTTTGGGTGAGCTAAATATGCAAAAATAAAGGTAAACATTTGACCTGAACAGGCATCCATGCATTTCTTAGCTTTTCAGAATGGCAAAGTTCGTTGCAACCAAATGTAGGACTTTAGAAAACAAAAAATATATCGTCAAACAATTTCTAAGCGCCAAATCTTTCAGAAAAAGTTGGTTTGGTTCCTTGAGAAAAAATATATTTAATAGCGCGAAAAGTGTCCATGATATAATGTCACGCACCCAATTCAAGTTATTACTAGAGTTATCAAAAGTTTCACTACTTAAAATAAAAGAATACAATCTTTTTTTTTTTTTTACATTATTTTATTTATCGAATCTTCTCTATTAGAGACTGACGACAAGTATGCAAATCTTAGCCTAATACATTTTTTTAATTCATTTCACTTAACTATTTAGAGTACGTCCCTAACTAAGTATTATTGCTGGGTGGGGAGGTCTCTTGGCCGGAGTTGTGTATGGCTAGTGTGCCAAGTTAAGGACTGCGCAAGTCTATTAGGATGGATTATTTCTAAATTACTAGCGCAAGAATTTCCCCATAGCTCGGAGCCGTATGTTCAGGTGGTTTTGAGAACTGCATTGTACAAAAGTACTTTGTACTCCAGTTTTATTGGTGAGCGGGTGTTTATTAGCCAATGTAGATTACTAGCTTTAAATTTAGTTGATTCCTCTTCGCTTCGATGTGCTTACGCCAAGTAAGCCTTCTATCCAGATGAACACCGAGGTATGTTACTTCGGTGGTTTGTGGAATGTTGGTGCTGTTCAGATATAGTGGCGGGCAAGTTTGTCTGTTCAGGGTAAAGGTGACATGCTTGCACTTTTGCTCGTTTACATGTATGCGCCAGTCTGCTAGCCATTTTTCTAAGGCCACGAGATGAGATGACAAATGTTCCGTTGCTCTTGTTGGGCACTTGGAGCGACTTAGTATGGCAGTGTCATCAGCAAATGTCGAAGTTGTTGTTAGCCTGCTTGTCGGTAGATCTGCTGTGATGGTATGCAGCTTCAATTGGACGATATTCGGAGAGGAAATCTTTGCATCGTACTGCGAAACTTCTTTGCTGTAGGTATGACTCCAATATTCCATGGATGTTCTGTGGAAGTAATATTTCAATTTTGTAGATTAAGCCTTCTAGACAAACGCGTTCGAAGGCCTGGGCAACATCCAGAAATCCTTCTTTACAATAAGCCATCAATATGGGAGCTTATATACTTCCGGTATTTAGGCCAATCTGTTTTGCTAGATGTTAGAAAGTATGGGCGTTCCGAAAGCTGTGGATGATCGTAAAGTTGATGTAGAATGGGCGAGTGATCAGATGATAGATCTGTTAAGTGTTCTACATTAATCTGTGCTTGCAGCACTCTTCGTGTGATTGCAAAATCAATCAAGTCGGGTTGCTTCTTTGAATCTGTGGGCCAATATGTAGGCTTGCCCGGAGAGATAAAGTCTAGTTTGTTCCGTGGCGTTATTATAGCGTTATATAGTTGTCTTTCTTTTGGGTTGGTAAGTCGAGTTCCCTAATGGGTGTGCTTGGCATTGTAGTCACCAGCTTCTATGAATCGGTCACTTAATAGGTCGAAGAATTTTATAAATTCTGATTCGGAAATGCAGAAGCGCGGTGGGCAGGTACTGCGGATAGGTTTATGTAACCGCTCTGAATTTCAATATGAATTGATGTTGCCTGCAGATAAGGTGTAGCAAATGATGGCAACGGATAATGCCTTATGCGATTCTTGATCAGAACGCCAGTACCTCCATGTGCCTTACCATCGGGATGATTAGTCGCATAGAAGTTATAGCCATCAAGGTGAAAAAAATTTGTATTTGTTAGGTGAGTCTCTGATATGAGCATGGCGTCGATGTCGTGTTGAGCGAGGAATTGCAAGAGCTCGCATTTGTGCTGTGAAATGCCATTTGCATTCCAGAAAGAAATATTTAGGCAACCCATTTAAACAGATTTATGTTTGAGTAAGAACTCCAGGAGGAGATTTTGATTGCGCATAAGCTCCTGCATCGTTTGTTGTATTGCTACCATTGTGTTTGTTATAGTTACCAGCAGTGACTCGATTCCACAAGGCAATTGGGACGGATTTGTAGGGGTATGCTGGGCAGTAATTTCTGGGATCTGGTTTAAGTCCTGATGCTGCATCATTCCTGCAGTGGTTTGTTGAGGTGTCGGCTTAGAGACTGAGGCGTACGACCCGTTATTGTAACTTAACGCCTGAGCAAAAGAAACTCCTGGAGTCGTAGCTGATGGAATATATGGTAAGTTTTGTCGGACGACTGGGTTTCGTGCTGCAGCTATCTGTTGGCTTAGGCGATTTTTAAATTCTTTATAGACAGGACACCCTCTATAGTTGGCAGTGTGGTTTCCCCCACAGTTGCTACATTTTTTTTCATAGCCATAGACCTCGAAGCCCTTATCGTTAAGTCCATCTATTATCTCATTTATTGGGACTGTTGGTTCGATTCCTTTGATAACCACTTGTAATCCTTTGCTACTTTTAAGTTGGTAGGTGTAGTAATTCAATTTTTTATTTTCGAGGTATTTGACCACTGATCGATAGTTTTCTTCGTCTTTGACTTGTATTTTTGTTTCATTTATGTTACCCCTTTTTATATGCGTGACATAAAATGTGTCTGCGCCAATTTTATCTGATACTTTTTTAACTAGCATAGCACAATTCGCCTGCCGTACATAAATAGGTGGCGGCCTTACTTTGGACGCCTTTGCCGTTTGAGCCTCATCCTGATCCTCATTTTGGACACTGAGGATCGCGAATCTGTTGTTTGCCATTGGCTTATGTGGCACATCTACATTTCATCTACCTTTTTTAGTTTTGGTGCTTTCTTCGCAGCTTGCGGGCTCAATTTGTACGTACCTATCGAGCCCGGTCTGAATTAACGCTACGTTAGCGTTTTTTGAGCTTATCGGCTGGGAGGGGTGGGGATTGTCGCAGTGGGTCGACAATACCGGGCGTTATGCAGTTGAAGTTGTTGCTGTTGTATTTTTTGTCGTCGCTGTGGTCGATGTCACCGTTTTAAGCGAGGGCATTGTGCTTGTGTTCGTTGCTATTAGCAAATCATTGGCGAGGCCGTAAGAATCAGGGGATGGGCACTGAGCACTCCATGACTCACTTTGCAATGTAGGGGAGAGAGAGCGTGCTCTTTCCTCGTTCACTTGCAGTGTTGCAGTTTTTGTTGGTACTGCTGCCATTGGCGAGCGTGTGGAGAAGTAAGCTTTGCTTTTTATTTGCGAGAGCCGACGCTCGTCTTGTTGCTGCTGCCGGGCTTGGCTCATTTTGGCTTTGGTTATAGTGGCTTTATAGGAATTCACCGAAATTAAATTAAATTAGTCATAACTTTTTTCACAGCAAGTCTTGTACCATTGCAAAGTCGTGGAAACACTTTCTGAATAAAGTCTTCCTTCAATGACACAAAAGAGCAAAAATTATTTAGAAGCGGTATGAAGCCAGAATTGTCGACTGGAAGTATGTCTAACAGTTGTCTGGATAAAACATCTGCTGAAGGATCGTTTTGCAATTGCACACGTACATTTGTAGTCAATCTAATGTTTTCACAGAGCGTCACAAGTTAGATGTTTTCAAAACGCATTAATTTCATCAGCAGCAGTTCCTAGTTTGACTACAGGCAATGTTTGTCTGAAATCACTTACTAACAATATCAATGGACCACCAAACAATCGATTATCTCCAAGAATATCTTTCAACGTACGATTAAGTGCTTCCAGTGACTTCTTGTTGGTCATAGTACACTCATCCCATACAATAAGAGAGCCTTTCTGAAGCACTCTCACCATCTTTCAGATCTTTTTGAAATGTTGCATGTAGGATTGTCGTCAACCTGCATGTTCAAGGGCAACTTAAGGGCAGAGTGCGCCGTGCGACCACCACCCAATAATGTGGCAGCGATGCCAGACGAAGCCAAAGCCAATGCGATTTAGACGCTGTCATACCTAATTGAGCTAATGCTTTGCTTGCCATCATCAAGCAAAGGTCTTCAATAGCGATCAATGCTTCGGTTTAAATATCCGGCGTATAATCTATGTTTATATCACCCGTTTGATGGCGCAATCTATGTAAAAAATCCTCTGACAAATGATTTTGATGTTTATGCCACAATAGAGTTGGCTTTACTGACCTGCACGTGGCTATAATAATTTCGAAACGTGTCCGAATTTGATGTGGACTTGAGGACAATGCTAAATTCGTCCTATCGCATCTGAGTGAAACAATACTTGCTGACCATGAACGCCTCGTCTGCTTCTTTGCCTTTGAAAAACTTTTGAATTATAATATTCGGGTACTTCGGCGTACAGCAATGTTTTCACAAAATCATCTGATTGACACAACGCAAAAAATGCAGTTAAAGTTGTTGCTGGTGGTTACGCAGCTCTTCGCATTGCATTTCCTGGTGTGATAAAAACGCGTTGACCGTTTTCAAGATCAACAGCTAAATTAACTACAGTTGGATGCCTATCATGGATCGGGAATGATAATATGCGCCATACTGATTCATTTGAACTGATGTGTCTGCCCATTTTAAATTGAGTGATTTCATCGGTAACATTAGCAACTGCTCCAAAAACAGCCATATCACTGCCTTTGTTTATGTATTTGCAAATGTATTTAATAGATTGAACTGAAGTGCAGACCTCTACGTTTATGTGCGTTTTATGAATCTTCGATAATAACGGTGAATATGGCACAACCCAACGATTACACTATCCAACACGATTTTTCCTCAAGGAACAAAACCAAATTTTTCTTAAAGATTCTTTTTTTTAAGAATTTTTGAAAACGTTTTTTTTTAAAGGTTTTTTTAGAGGTAGCGCTTCTTTTTTCCACTTAACTCAAGTATCTTACGTCTGGTTGGGAATACCTTTTCTATTCTGGAAAGATAATTTAAACAGCTAGAAGTAAAGCTTAAACACTGTAATTTCAGCTTACCGTTGAAAAACGTTTTCAAAAATTCATAAAAAAAAGTTCTGCCATAGAAAAAAAAAATATCATCAAACCTTTTCTAAGACCCAAATCTTTAAGAAAAATTTGGGTTTGTTCCTTGAGGAAAAATCGTGTCGGATAATGCTATCAATCTCCAAATCCGGATTTTTAACTCTCAAAGTTACCGAATGGGTATTATCTTCAGTTGATCGACGCCGAAATTCGGGATATTCATCGTTGCCCGTCACTGAATCGGATACCAAATTTTTTAGAAAACGTTTCAAGCATTTCCTTTCAACCATACAGGGTGAATTTAAATTCAACGCCCCACATGGACCGTGAATCATATTTTGGTGACCACTTCAAACAATTCAGGATCCACTGTCCGATCTAGAATTTCCGCCGAAATCACATACAGGCAGACTCCGGTTTTCACATTCACTTTGCGTTTTACTTTTCAGCAAAGAGTATGACTTTTCATTTTGAGGCGCTCTGGAATCCACTTTGATGAATTCGTTTACTCTTTGCACTGCTACGCGCGAAAAATACTGCTGTTATACCCACGCGTTAGGTAGGCCAAAAAGGCCTCTGTTATGTTTAACAGAACCTTATCGACAGCAAAATCGGGCTGCCACAGCTGTTCGGAGCAATTCACTTTTTTGTTTTTGCCCTGACCAATTTTGCAGATCCAATTTTGATGTTGGTTTAAACAAAAATTATTTATAACGAGAAGGAACGTGAGTCGTTTCTAGTCGCGACTCTACTTTTATACCCGTACTCAGTCAGTAAATACATTTGTAAACTATGATTAAAATTAAAAAAAAATAATTTTAATTTTACATTTTAAATTTTTTTGCTACATTTGTTAACTACATCTACATCTAAAATGTAGATTATACATGTAGAACAGATATTCTACATCTACCATTTAGATTCTACATCTCCTCCGCGAGAGGGCGCTCGCGCTTTGCACAGGGCAGAGTGTGTGCGAGCGAGAAAGAGAATGAGTAGCGTCAGCAGCGCCAGAGGTGGTGGGGGAAGCAACTGAAAATTAATTTCTTCATTCTGGCCATAATAATGATCCGATCTGTACCAGATTTGGCAATCTGGTAGATATGGTCATTCTTTACGATACTGCGTTTTTAGTTTTATCGTTTATTTAAAATTGTGGATGCCACAGATTTTCGTCCTTTGTGAAGGCGGAAGAGGCCGTGGCATAATTTGGAAAGAAACTTGATTCAGTGTGATATTACATAAGTCTGGAAACAAAATTTGGTTGCTCTAGCTTTTATAGTCTCTGAGAACGAGGCGTCAAACAAGACGGACAGACGGACAGACAGACAGACAGACAGACAGAGACTCGGCTATCGATACTGATCAAGAATATATATACTTTATGAGGTCGGAAAATTTTTCTTCTCTGCGTTACACACATCCACTTTTACCACAAATACAGTATACCCCTTCCGCGTACTCATACATATGACGTGGACTTCCAACATACAATGACGGTAATATTATCATAGTTCCAACCTTTTTGCATTACCATTCTTGTTAATGGCATCACGCAAATGAACATACTCTTCGGAACGTAATTTGGCTTGGTTGAATTGAAGAAAATTCAACCGTTCCGATTCAATTTTTACATACATGTCTGTTGGAAAAGTGCTGTACCCCTCAATATGTGGTTGTCTTGATTATGCCGTATCTGCAGACTGAATGCGTACTAATTCATAGCACTAACTTTCTGTTTCTTCTCGACCTACAATTGAACTAAATTTAGTTAAATTCAATTTCTATTCAAATAAAAATCAATCATAAATTGTTCATCAATTTACCGGATTTACTGGATTTTTCATTTTAATGTTGAAATTTGTTGTGCATTGAAACGCTTTGCATGTTAGCCAATCGGTGTTTTATCAGCTCGAATAAGAATTTTATGATCGTGAGATTGTATTCGATCAAGCGACGTTTTAAATAACTGAACCAATTCGTTGTGCTCATGGAACATAACTTGCAAATTGAAAATAATTGTTCTACGCGTGTTGGTAGTAATGGCACACCGACGATCAGCTTCGTCTTCCGCGCTCCCGATAAAATAAATTTGCAACAATTGGTGGTCTGCGTTGTTGAAGGGTAAAGGCTCGATGTTATATTTGACGTTGCATCTTAATAAAATAAGAATGAGAACAAAAGTTAAATTTGCATAAAAAAAACTATTTAATTATCTTGAACGTTGGCATGAAGTTGTTTCTTATGATATTTGTGGCGCCAAAAGATGTCATTTGAAATCTCGAATTATACTTTCGTATATTGTTCAAAAAATGATAGACTCAGGTGTCAATCCATTGAGTAATGTGCTTAATGGTTGTGGTGGGCTCCCCAAATCAGGCAATTTCACTTTACCACTCGCACAGCACATCCCATCTGCTTCACCTTTATATCTATATGCCTGACAATGGCGACAACGGAACCTTGCTGTGCGTAGAAAATTATATTTGTTGCGATGAATAATGTCTTGGCTACTTTCACGGCTCCTCGAAGCCACAACTTGTGACGTATTTCGCGTTTTTGAGGAACCTATTTAAAGAAAAGTACAACCTTTTGTATAGAAACAAAGCCACATACTCTGGCTTTAATTTAAAAAAACCTCATGCAATTTGGTGCACACAAATTTTGTTTTGATTAATCTTTAATTTTCGAAGAACTTATTTTAAGAAAAGTATAAATTTGTGTATAGAAACAAAGCCACATAGTCTCGCTATCATTAAAAAAACCGCACGCAATTTGTTGCACGCGTTGCGGAGATGTGAAATGAAATAGGCGTTCAACAACACATTTTGATATATATTTTGATTAATTTGTAATTTTTGAGGAACCTATTTATAGAAAAGTACAAACCAGGACCTTTCTCTGGCTATCATTTTAAAAAATAAATAAAAATATAAATGGTCACGAAGTCGCGTCGTCCATCACTAAAGAGCAGAGCGAAGATCAGAGTAATAGAAAACGGCGGCACGACAACAAAATTTTATAAATCTATCTCTCCCTCTTAACATTATATAAAGTCTGATTATATAGTGTAATGCTTGCATAGAAATAAATGTATTTCCAAGTGGATGGAAACTAGAGCACAAAGATTCTATTTGGTGTTGTTGTTGTTCATTTGCCACACGGAGTGGCAACACATATGTACATATACACATCTACATATAAATATACATATCTACATATACATATCTACATATAAATATACATATCTACATATACATACATATGTGCCAGTTCATTTAACGAAAATGTTTTAACAGCATTGGCTGGGAGAGCTCCAAGAGGTCTTCGACTCTGGGATCCCTTAGCTTCGGTTAGGAGTTCTCGCGTTCGGCTCTGTTAGTGTTCAGCCAAAAGTCATACCGCCTGTTCTATTGAGCGAGAAATGTACCGCTCTTATACCCATGCGTTAGTGCCAGCTCATACAAAAAAGCCTGTTATGTTTAACAGAGATTTATCGATAGTCAAATCGGGCTGCCACAGCTGTTCGGATGAATCCACTATTTGTTGTTGCCCTGACCAAGTATTTCAGATCCAATTTTGGGGTTGGTTTGATTAAAAATTATTTAGAATTTATGTGGTGTCAAATTAATGTCAATGCATCAATCAGTCATCTATTTTTTCTTTTTACAATTAAGATTCGTTTCTTTGTATAAAAAGCCGTTTACTTATCATTTCAGAGAGGAATTTGTTGCCGTTTTGAAAACGGAAAAGTGTTGCGTTTTCCGAATGCGGGAGCGCCTGACTTTCCGTTTTAAAAAGTAAATCAGAAATTTTTTCCGAAAGTGAAAGACGGAGCCGGTCTGTATATGTATATATTTGTATTCGATACAGTTATCGATATTTATTGTAGGAATCTCTAAGGAAAGGCCTTTGCCATCTCAGAAAAAGGAGATTAAGCATACTAATAGGCTGTTCAGACTGGGGCTGCGTCATGCTTCTTTGCGTCTTGCCGGAGACGCAGTTTTTTTTACATAGGTTAAGCATAGGGCCCTAGTGGTGGCAAAAAGTTGCGTCGCTTTCGGATGCATGTGCGTCCATTCGATATATTCGATTGCTTTTGCTCGTTTTTGCGCTTTTCTGCCTATCAGCGCAACTATCATCACTAATGACAACAAAAAAACAGCTGACCTATGAAAACAATTGTGCCGGCTAATAAATGTCTGAGGAAGGAAAAGGTAAATAAATTCATATAATATTTAAAACAATTAGTTTGAATCAATTCTGACATTAGATAGGAGATTTTTGTGGACAAAAACTCGCATATTTATAAGGAAATAGCTGACGCCTTAAAAGAGTTTGGACCTTCTCATAGTGAGGTGAAGAACAAGATAGAAAATATAACAAGGAAATATAGGTAAGTTACATGCCTACTATTATTTGGATACATTGTTTCGAATTAATTTTTTAACCAAATATTTTAGAAGTGAACTGGCCAAGGTGGGACACTCGGGTGGCAGTGCATCAATTTTTAAATAAAACGAAAAATATTAAGTTAAATAGTTCAAATTGTTTATTTATAAAGAAAAGTTATTTAAGAAGTGCTGTGCTATCGCGTTTATTTTCATCAGAGGGATTGCCAGTCGAAAATGTGTGTCATTCTTGCTGAGATTGGGCAGCATTCCAACCAGAATATTGAAAGCACTCCTTTCCATACGGAAGTTGTCTTTGAAAAATGCGTCGGAGTTGTCGACAACATCTTTCTCCCAAAATGATCCATATCGCGGCTATTTCAATTTGGAATAACAAATTTAATTGTTCGAAGTCTTGGAAAATTAGCAGCCTTCTACCTACAAGGGTCCAAACGCTTCGAGGACGTTGTAGGCCTAGTAAAAATTGTAACTTGCCTGCAGACAAGTCCGCCGCATCCATACATTTTAAAACATCCTCTGCATTTTGCTCCACCGCAGATAAAATAATCAAGTCTGTTTCAGATAGTTGTTTCCTCGTGTTTTCATTCATTTTTGATTTGACTTACAAAATTTGTGTTGTTTGCATCAGCTGTTCTCAAGACGCACGTCTACCAATGTGAACGCCTTTTCTGCGTCATTGCGTCGATGCCGATATCGATAGCAGACGCACCCCAGTGTAAAAAGGCTATAATTGTCTTTAATATCCTTTTGACACTGGGTGCGTCCTATCGATATCGGAATAGACGCAATGAAGCAGAAAGGGCGTTCACATTGGTAGACGCGGGTTTTTTTGTCTTGAGAATAGCTGATAAACAGGAAAGTAACCGAGTTTTGAGAAATCAACAGAATTATACAAGACGACGTCAAAATGGACGAAAAAGAATTGATTCTCATATTTATTTATTACTAGCGGACCCGGCGAACGTTGTCTCTGCCCATTTTA
This sequence comes from Drosophila subsilvestris, assembly GCA_035043285.1. Taxonomy (NCBI): domain Eukaryota; kingdom Metazoa; phylum Arthropoda; class Insecta; order Diptera; family Drosophilidae; genus Drosophila; species Drosophila subsilvestris. The sequence continues at coordinate 189,805 of JAWNNB010000963.1, forward strand.
ACGCCTTCAGATAAACTCCAGATTGATACCAAAAAAAATCCAAATTTCAAAATTATACTCCAGCGTTTTGATTTTGAATACTGGAATTCAGGCTATAGAAATCCTTATTTCTCGCTGCTGGTATTGCCCGTTCAATAATCTAATCAAGATTTGTATAATTTTGTACAATGTCGGGGAACACTTTAGCGATCAGTTCCTCCTTCGACGATGTAAACTCGCAAAAATTTGACGGGAACGATATCAATTCAGTTGAAATATCAACCGGAATTTGGCTATTGCCGAAAACCAGCAGTTGTCTCGAAAATTCAGTAGCCGATGGGTCGTTCTGCATCGCTACTATCATGTTTGTGGTCAATTCCAACTTCTTGACATGCTGCCATAAAGACGAAGATTTCTGGAATGCATTAAGCCACTAACCATACAGTATATAGATGTGCCAGTTCATACAACGAATGTGTTACAGATAAATTTGCAGCTCCAGGTCATATGCTCTCAGGGCCTATGCTATCAGTAGGACCTGAGAGAGTAAGAGAGAGCAAGGCCATGGTGCAACAATAAATGATTTATTTATTATAAATCTTTGCAGTCGTTTGTCAAACGTCGTCGAAAGAGGTTGTGTAGCGCACGACTTTCTTCTGTATTTTCCGTCTTCTTCTTCCTCACAAATAAAATTCTTTCTATTAATATTAATTTTTTTTTTTGTTCTTAAACATTTTTCTGAATTAGGAATTAAATGTGAATATTTTTTTTCATTATTTCGATTTATCTACTATATAAAAATAAGTCGGGTTTCCTTCCTGACGCTATAACTCCAGAACGCACGAACCGAAAGGTTCGTCTCGGGATCCGTGAGGTTTATAGCAAAGAAAATTCACGAAAACTTTCAACAGAAAAGCGGGAAAATTTGTATTATCTACTATATACAAAAAAGAATAAAAGATTTTTGAAAAATTGCAAAATATTCGGAAAGTAAACACCTCTAATAGAAGGAAACTTTTTTTTTAAACCTTGTGACAGCCTTTTGGCCTTTTGTGACTTTTGGCGGCATCACAAAGTCAGCTGGTCTTAGGCAACCCTGGGATGTGAGAAATGGCGCTAATTGGTTGGCAATCTATGCAGTATTATGGAAGATTTTATGGAAAACAAATGTTTATAATGGATAATAAACATCAAGGTATGTAGAAAATATATTAAAAAGAGTAAGCGTCTATTTAGCTGAACAATCTAAGAAAAGTAGTTGTGTTGTCTAAAGCAGTAATTTCGTGGCGTCAGAGGTATGGGCAAGATTAAAACGTTTAGTTATTCACTAAAGTGTGAAGATTAATAATTACTATATCTCCCTGGCCCCTTTTTGCCCCATTTGGGAACAAATTTGTTTTCAGTCACATATGAATTTCGTCGTGAAGCCCTGCAATACCGATCGCAGGGCTGATGAAGTAACTGATTTTATGTTTGGTAAAATGAAAAATAACAGCGTAAAACATATTCCAAATTTTATTAGTCATGAAAAAAATAAATGTCAGCAATGCATTCGAAAAAAAAAACAAAAAACTATTATTCAAATAAAAAAATTTTTTTTAGAATGTAACCTCTAGTTAAAAAATTGAAACTGGATACTTTAAAATGAAATTTAGTTGAATAGATTTTTTCCACAAAAGTTATGAAAAAAAAATATCGATTTTGCAATGCCTAAGCGCTTAGCTGAAGACATTTCAAAGCATGGCAATACCCACTATTAAGTAAGAAAATACATATTTTTTCCCCTAATTACAAAATTAAAAAAAATTATTTTCATTTCAGTGTACCAACTTTTATTTTTAAAGGAGCAAACATAAAGATATAACTTTTCCGGAAAGGGATCAGTAATTCAGTAATCAGTAATTCCCATACAAAAAAATTGAGTGTCCCAATATTTATTTCGACAAGGTAAAATCAGTTTAAAGTATTTTATTTAATCATTTTATGTATATTTTTACCTTTTCGCACAACTATCACTTTTTAGCGCCAAAATTTGATATTTCATCTACAAGTTTTTATTCTTATTAGTTTTTTCTACCACTAGAGCCTATGCTTAAGCTATGTAAAAAAAACTGCGTCTCCGAAAAGACGCAAAGAAGCATGACGCAGTCCCAGCCTCTACAGCATATAAGCCTCTCGCTTTGTCAAGCAAAATCACTTTAAGCAGATACAAAATTAAATTAAAACGCTGCTTATGATTAGTGTGAACGTAAATGCTCTAAGTAACATAATTTCCCATTTTTCAAAGAGCTACTCAAATTTTTGAATTAATATGGGTGGTATTTGGTATCATGGTATTTGAAGAGGATCTATATTTTATTTTTTGTTTCGATTAATAGCTTTTAATAAGAAATAATATTGATTGATATAAAAACATACACATTTTTCGCCCAAAAGATATTTTTTTTCGAAGTTTTGAAAATTTAATATAATTATTAATATTTATAAATGGAACTGAAGAGCCGCATCTTTACAGCGAAAGATGAAGCTATATGAAAGGGCACGGTTCTTTCGGCCGAAACATGGTTATTTATTTATTATTTATCTTACTAATTATCTCTATAGTTGTTGTTTCCAGTTTCCGACCAAAACGGCGGACACCCGATTTCAAATGGTTCGATTTGAAAATAGTTGTGGTATCTCACTTTACAACATTCATACCGTCGATTACTGATATTTTAGGCCATGAATGAATATATCCATAATTTTCGTACACCAATCAAGAGCCTCTTTTTGGCCGAATTTTAAATTGTGTGAGATCCAACGTGAACACACTTTTTTTGTATGGGGTGAACATGGAAAATTGAATAATGGTCGTCATACTAATGCTTAAGGATACGTCAATCTCACGGTATGTGTCGTGACGATCTTGCTCAATCATTTCGCGCACAGCATCGATACTTTGTGGCATAACAAATAAGTTAAAACGAGCTTCACAAAACTCGTCCTGAAGCTAAAGACCGTCCACGATTGAATTCGCGACACAGGTTTTTATATTCGTACTCGAAGAGTTAACGGGTAAATTAGATTTGTGGTAAAAGTTGATGAGTGCAACGCAGAGATGGAAACGTTTCCGACCCCATAAAATATATATATTCTTGATCAGCATCAATAGCCGAGTGGATATAGCCATGAATGTCTGTCTGTCCGTCCGTTCGCCCCAAAGAGCGCCTAGTCTCAGAGACCATAAGAGCTAGAGCAACCAAATTTTGTTTCCAGACTCATGTGATATCACACTGTTACAAGTGTATTTCAAAATTTCATACATTTCTGGCGGAGGTAGATGTAGATGGCAGATGTAGCAAAATAATGTACACTGATAAAATATTTATCACATTTTTTAGCTATCAAGCAGTTTTCGAATCTGAGTACTAACTAGGCTCAAGGAATCCGATTATGATCTCTTTTAGCTTAGTTATGTCACTAAAATATTTAAAAATAAGAATAGAAGAATATATGACATTTTTTAGCTATCAAACAGTTTTTGGGATCTGAGTACTAGCTAGGCTTAGAGAATCCGATTATGATCTATTTCAGCTTAATTATGTCACTAACCATACAGTATACTGGATGGTTATGTTATTTGTACAAATTTTAAATTATCGCATTGCTGCATTTACTTCAGTAAAAATTAATTTTCGTAGCGCTATTGAAATCTATGGGATGGTAGTTTCTTACCGTTTCCGACCTACAAATTTACTAGTCTTTCATGGAAATAGACACCTGGATGAAGTCATATTTATGTGTCGCGGAGTGTAGTATGGTAAGCTTAATGAAAACAAAAGGGCTTAAGAAATATTCGTCAAACATTTAACTACATACATATGTATGTACATACATATGTAACTAAATAAATGCATCCATACAAAAAGAAATACCATATGTATCTGTGTGTATCTTCATAGATACATATGTAGTTGGCGTGAGAGCAAGTATTTTAAGCATTCAATTTGTTTTCAAGAAGCAAAAAGCCGCCACCAACAGCAACACTACATATGTACATACATATGTGTGTGCACAATTGTGAGCAAATTGTGAGTAAAATAAGAGACGGCATACAGTTTGAGGCTATGTCTAATGTTTACAGTTGGAGTTGTGGGTAAACTCGGCACTAGGAATTAAAATATATGTAGTTTTGCACATACATATGTATGTGCACACGTACATATAAGTTAATAATTAGCAACATTTATATATTACTTCATACATATGTATGATTTATTTGTGGTTTCTGGCATTTTACTTAATATTAAGGATGTAGCAATGAAAAACAGCTACATATGTACATATACATATAGATCATCCATGTATATGGAATGTAAATATCATATTAAAAATAAACAAATTCATACCTGCGTGCAAGGAGTTTAAGCTTTGCGTTGAGTTAATACAAGATTGCTGGCGTTTATTGTGTAGAAAAATAGACCGAAAAGTGACGCTTTGTGTTGGCTGATGCAGACCTCCCCTGCGTGCTGTGGTATGGTATCCTGTGCGCGTGAGCTAGCCTCAAAGAAGTACTTTTGTTTAACAAACTGGCTACACAATCTGAAGCACTCACATACACAAAAAAAAAACAAATATGTATTGATTTTTCACAATAACTAAACCAGCACGTCACATAAATACAATTGTTTTTAATGTGTTCAAGTGATTAAAATGCACCCAACGCGCGTTTTTTTTCATCCGCTTAAACTGTTTTTATTGTGTACCAATCTAGCCTAGCATACATAATCTAAAGAGAACAATATCTTTGTCAATTGGTCATATGCCCGGGTCGGTATTATCTGAATGAGCAAATATTTTACTCCTTTGATTTTCTTTTTAAATTTAAATTAATAAATTGATATTAGATTGCAATCGTGCTGCCAACTTTATTTTTAACCAGCGTAATTTGAAAAAGGCGTTAGGAAATATAGTCGATGCAATATTTCTCACAACTTCGTTCCAAAACTAAACGATTAGACTATTCGATATAAATAATCAAGAAATTCGTAGTACACTTATCGCTGCCGATATATTTATACTATTCTCTTCATCTTCTGGCGTATCAACCACTTAGGTATTATTAATTTTTAAGTTATCTTAAATTTTTCTAGTTAAAAGTACAAAATCCAGGTGTAAGGATTAAAAAAATATAAATAAAATTTTTTTGAAATTGTATATACTTTAGGCTGTGCGTTTATGAAAACAGACTTTCTTTTCTCTAAATTCCAAAGAAAATAGTCTAGGTTTAACGCAAAACCCTTTTTACAGTGCCAAACTACTTAAAATGCGCAAAATTTTCGAAGACGTGTCAGAAGAAAGCACAGTGTATGTGATTGAAACGCAAAAAAAACTTTGCCAAATGATTTTTTTAGTTAAAGTAACGACTATTTAAAAGTGGCCAATTTTCTCTGTGCTCGCTTGGGTACAATGGCTAAGAATGGGTTAATGCACCTATACATAAAATATACAAAGACACAAGATATAATTTTTCGACTTTGTCTGAGTTTTTAAAGTCAAATAAAAAAAAACCTCACAAAAATCATAAATTTTGCATTTGAAAGCTTAAAACATTTCCAAGACGGAAGCTAAAAAGTGTTCAGGCCTACTTTAGTTCATTACAGCCAGATTTAAGGTACTACTTCTGAAAAAAGGATAAACAAAAATGCCATTTTAAAAAAATTATTTAAAAATGATTCTGCTTTAAAAAAAAAACTAAGCAAGTTTCAAGTCTCAAAATTGATCATAAAAAGTCAGTTTTGATAAATAAAAACTTCAACCCTCACACTTGCGTCTCAAAAGATACAGAAAACATTCTCTATACCGAGCCCTATTCCGGAACCTCTTCCTAAACCTCACATCGACCATCAAAGCGTCCCTGAACTGTAAGCAGAACAGTTTGGTAGCCTTCCTAGACATAAAAGAAGCTTTTAAAAATACTCCCGACCGACATCACGTGGGTGGAGGCGTCTACTGTGACGAACTCAACATCAGTCACCACTTCAGACTTTCGAAACATTGTAATGTGTTCCAAGTGGAGGATGTAGCAATCAAAGAGGCCATTTATATTGTCTCCAAACTCTCTCTAGAGCAGGGCTCGGCACGGCCCTATCTATTGTATTTAGGAAATACACAGTGTTTAGCACTAATACAATGTTCCGTTTTGCCTGCTGAATACGCACATTAGCGCACTGCGTGTGTGTGTGCCGACCACTGCTCTAGAGTCTAGACCAGGGCTCGGCACGGCCCTATCTTAAAAACATAGGAAAAGGCGCTGCCACGTCGCTGCCGGCACACGTACAATATCAAAAAGCAGCGAGCCTTCGTGTGTCTTCGGCAATGCGACTTCGGCTCTTGCGATCGAGCTTGATACCCAAAGCGAGAACAAAAATGAGTCAGTTGTGTTTAGCCGACAATGCAAGACCACGCTACGCAGCCTTTTGATTTTACACTGCGCAAAAACATGTTCAACGTAAAATGGGAAAAAAAATTAATGCGAGCTTAGAATTTTTCTCCAGTTTTAAAAGGAATTAAATTTCAATGCATAACATTTTTATTTTATTTCATTTTAACTTTTCTTTCACCCGCAACAGTTCAACTTTTGCAGCTGCAGCTGCGGCAGGCCTCTTCGGGTTTTTTTACTCACACAAGCGCACTAAAAAAACATGTCAGAGTGTGTGTGCCGAGCCCTGATCTAGATGCATACGCTACTGGTAGCTGAGTTCCGTTATAATTTTGTGTTAGAACAGCTCCACATGATTGTTTACTTGCATCTGTTGTTATACAAAATTCTTTGCTGAAATCTGGATATTGCAGTATTGTTGGTATCATCAATTCTACTTTTAAATATTCGAATGCTTTCTGACATTTATTTGTCCATTCGAAGTTAACATTCTTTTTACATAATCTTGTTATGTGGCATGAATAATCGGAAAAATTTTTTATGAAACGTCTATAATTATTGCAAAATGCAACGAATCTTCTAGCGCTATCTGCGTCCGTTGGGACTGGGTATTTCTCTATGACGTCATATTTCTTGTCGTCTGGTAAAATACCTTTATCATTACACTTATGACCTAGAAAGGTTACTTCGTGTCTGAAGAATGAGCACTTTTCAGGGTGCAATTTAAGGTTGTGTTTCCTACACAAATCAAAAACGCTGGTGATGTTTTTAATCATATGTTTCTCGGAACAACCGATGACAATGAGGTCATCCATATACAAGAATGCCTGAGAAGGTTCGATACCTAAAAATGCAATTGTCATCATTCTTTGAAAATAATTCGGCGCTATTTTTAAACCATATGGTAATCGCGTGAAGCGATATGAGCCATTGCTCGTTGAAAAGGACGTTATATAATAAATATTTCTTGAACTTTCTTCAAGTTCTATTTGATGAAAACCTGACATCAGATCTAGACATGAAAAGTATTTAGCTCTACCTAATTGATCAAGAATATCATCTATTCTGGGAAGTGGATATTTATCTGATAAGACTTTTTTGTTTATTTGGTAATTCGGTAATGATTTTTTCGGGACTATTAATAATGGACTGTTGTATTCAGAGACTGAGGGCTCTACTATTTTGTCTTTTATTAGCTTTTCTACTTGCTTTATGACATCCTCTTTTTGACTGTGGGGAATTCTATAGTTTTTTATATATACCGGTTCATCATCTTTCATTCTTATCTTTTGTTTATAAAAATTATTAGTTGATATCGATTCGGTCTCGTTTCCGAATATATCACAATATTTGGTGCATAATTCTGTAAGAATGGTTTTGAACTGAGTGGGAAAATTTTTATCTAACTTGTTTAAAATTTCGGTCTGATTATTATTAGGATTTATATTTACTATGTCGTAATCATCAAATGGTTCGAATTTTATTGTATTTAATTTAATGATTGCATTTGTATTTGTTGTATTTAGAATTCGGACGAAGGTGTTTTGAGAGTCTGAAATAGAGTTTCCAATGTATACTCCATTTTGAATCTCTTGATTTGGTATGAATATATATCCATTTGCTGTATTTATAGTAATCTTTCGGACAACTTCGGATCGTACTGGTAAAATTGTTAAATTGTTTTCTAGTGTATGATATATTGGAATATTGATGGGATAATTGAAATTATTTGGTCTCAGGATGCGCCAATCATTTTCTTGTTTTAAGTCTCCATCGCATTCCATCGCAAGGGATGGGGAAGTTGGAATCTACTATATGAAAACTATGTGGAATAGCATATTTTCCTGATAGAAGTTCTATGAATGCTAATCCTTTGGAATTGGTTGAACCTTCACCAATACCTGATATTTTTGTAATCTATGTTACGAAATGTGTCTGTATTTTCTTTTATTAAGGATATGTCTGCACCCGTATCTACTAATAATGTGTATATGTTGTGTGTTTTTTCATTTTTTAATGAAACAAAAAGGTTGAAATTAAGATTGATAGTGTGAACCGTTACTGTTTTGGTTGCACCTGTCGGACATTATTATTTTGGCTGTTTGTGTTGGCATTATTTCCACTATAGGATCCACCGTTTTCGCGGTTGTTTCCTCTATAGCTTGTGTTATTGTTATAGCTATTATTGTAACGTCGCAAATTTCCTCTGAAATTTCCGCGTCCTCGGCTTTGGTTACTTTAGTAACTACTTCGGTAATTACCTTGGTATCCACCTCGGCTTCCGCCTCGGTATCAGTTTCCTCTATAAGAGTTGTTACTCTCCCGATTATATTAAAGAACTGTGTCTGTTTTACCGGTTGCATCTGTGCAACTGCTAACAAATTTGGAGACAGCTTCGTTCATGTTATCGAACTTCCCCGCTTCCATGATAAGTTTAACCTTTTCAATGGAGCAATTCTTTGTCATAGCTTTTACAGCTTGTTGTGTAGAATATTTTGTGGCCAGTGAAAGGGAAATTCCGTCTGCAATATAGGCGCTTTCTAGGGCCTTTGTCAATTGCTGAATTTCCAGAATAAAAACGTTTACAGTTTTCTTTGTCTGTTGGACGTTTAACATTTTAGCGTTCAGTACTTCGACTGACTCTCCTTTTACATAATTTCTTAGCTTACGAATGACGTCTGCTATTGTTGTTTCTGACTCTATTAGGTTTCTGGCATGTCCTTTAAGTTTTGATTTGAGGACGGATACAGCTAAAACTTCATGATTTCCTTTCATGGAATCTACTATTTCTAGTGCATCTAGAAAACTTCTCAGATTTTCGTATTTACCATCGAAATCTGGTATAAGCCGGGAGGCTGAGTTGAGAAATTCTATATTTGTTTGTGCCATTGTGATGGGTTTTATTTCTGGTTCAGTTTCTAGGTCAGTTTCTGGTATTATTTCTTCTTCTATATATCTTTTATCGGGCAGAGATGATTTATCAAAACTGGCTAGTCTAGTGTAATTGTTTGGTAGTAAAAGTTGCAAGCTATGTATTGTACTGATTTTAATAAGTTTTTCTTTTAAGTTTGCTAACACTTCTATAATTTGGGTTTCATGTAAATCTGACAGTCTTTCTTGGCAATTTTGATAGACAACTACTATTTTATTATATTGTGCAATAAGTATTTCAGTATGCCTTAATATTGTTTTTATTGTGATATGCACATTTTTATTTAAACATTTAAAAGATTTGTCATATTCTGCTCTAATTCTTGTTATTGCTTTTGTTATCGGTATCCAACCATTGTCCATAGATAATCGGATATTTTGAAAAAATTTTTGTTTTCTTTATTATTTTTCGTTTACAAAGTGGTTGTTGCGTATTTTTTCTTTAGAATTTTATTATGCATTGCATACAATTTAAGCAATAGCATAGTAGATAGTAAGATAATTATTATTAGTAATAGTGTCCACAGTGAACCTATGTCTTCTGTGTGTTCAACTATTTCGAGCTTATTGACGACATTTGCCGTCGGGTTCTAAATTTTGCTCTCTGTTTTACCCATGATTGAATTATTGGGTTTTTCTTCTACGTTAAGGAATTTAATCAAAAGTTGGTATATTATTTGATATGTAATATGAAAAATTAGAGACATTATCATAACATATGTTGCCTAACTATCGTTTTATATAGCTTTACAGGCTATACTTATAGTCGAGCAGAAAAGGTTCAGCACAACTTTATAATTTATCTTATATATTTAATTTTTAATTAATGTAATTATTTAGTTGCCAGCCATGTAGCTCTTCTGCGTCAGCCGGTCGTCGCCGGTTTGGGAACGCTGACGCTCCTTCGATGTCGCAAGTGGCGGTGTGCCTCTCGCGCTTGTCGTTTCTCAGCTGCTGATGTCCTGGGCCTATGGGCTCAGGCGGGGCCGGTGCCGGTCTTCGCACTGGTCGCTGGTTTTATGCAGGTTGATTTGCATGTAACGCTGTAGAAAGGTCCAGGGCAGTCATTCGGGCAGATGTCCGGATTTCTCGGTAATGGCCTGGGAGATGGAGGTTTGGTTATGATTTTTTTATTTTATTATTTTTATTTTAGCTGAGTGAGCTGCGGTTTTTGGGTGTCTGCTTTCGAGACTTGTTTTTAGAAAATCAAGCTCGGCCTGCAATTTTTGTGCCAGCCGGGAGGCGGCGTTTTTGTGTATAATAGCCACTTAATGTGTGCTATTCTTTTGTTTAATTTGTTTTTTATGCCTCCGCGTTTACCCATTGCTCGCACTCTACTCACTCAGACATTTATATTTCTCGAAATCTGGAATATCCGGCATCAATTGGTTCCTTAGTTGTTTGTTTAGACTGCTCTTCCTGTGTCCTTGTTGTTCCAGTGCTTGTTTTGGATTTATTAATTGGTGGACCCATTATGTTGGGGCCAGTTATTCAACATTGTAGTTATGCAGCAGTAACACCATAGTACGGCACACAATAATGTAAACACACAATTTAACTGCTCCTTTGCCATGGCCATGTATTTATTTTGATTTTTCCTAGTGCTACAGAAGAGTTATAGTTACAATTAAAATATTTAATCTTATTCCTAAACAATATTTGACATACATAATGATTAATTTATTTCATCTACTTTTGTATTTAATATAATTTGATTAAAACTAAATTTTTCATTTTTATTCTTATTCTTATTATAGGTTTGTATATATATTAAATTTTTTTGTCGTTTTATATGTGTTTTGATTGTCGGTGTGTTTTTAAATTTTTCCTAAGTTGCGTTGGGTTGCTGAATGACTTTACGTGATGGGGAAGCTGGTTCCATATGCGAATTGTATTAATAAAAAATTGCCGTTCTGAATTCAATGTTTTGTATCGAATGCTTTTTATGTTGTTGGTTCGTGAAGAGTTATCGAAATTAAGTTTCTGGTAAAGGTATGCCGGTTCTTTGGTGCAAACTATTTGATATAAGAAAATTAGTGTTTTATAGTCCATCCATTTCATGAAATCAAGTTCAAATATTGTAAAAGCTATGTCTGATATTCTGTCTCTCCTCGTCAAATCGTAAATGTATCTTGCTATATCATTAAATGCTACGGTCAGCTTGTGTCTACTCCTAGAGTCGCAACTTCCAAATACCTCAACGCCATGCAAGAGAGCAGGAATGAGGTATGCTTTTGCTAGCATCATGCGGGTTTGGGTTGGCAGAAAGCGTTTCGTAAATTTAAGTGATCTTAGTATTCCATAAGTTCTTCCTGACGCTCTATTAACTTGGTCGACCCATGTTAATGATCTATTAATCACAAACCCTAAGTTGCTTGCCTTTTCGCAGTATTCAATCGGTGTATTACCTATTTGAAGCCGTCTTTTTGCATTTATATCCACTTTCGTTTTGTTTTTATAAATACAAGATATTTAGACTTCATAGGATTACGGGAAAGCCCAATAGCATAAGCCAGTTGCTAATTTTGTCGAGTTCCCCATTACACACATTTATACAATATTTAGTTCACATAGAGGTCGACTAACAAAACAGATGGCAGATCGTTAACATATATAACGAATAACAATGGTCCAAGAACGGATCCTTGGGGTACACTACGTTTAACAAACAAAGACGCTGACTTAGCAGTTGTTGTGACAACTGTTTGACATCTATTGCACAAGTATGGGGTCATTAGTTTTACAGCCGTTGGAGAGAAGTTGCACTGATTGTGAAGTTTTTCGATCAGAATTGCATGATCAACGGTGTCAAAGGCCTTGCTAAAGTCAAGTAGTGTCAGGAATGTAATTTGGCCCTCATCCATTTTTTCTCGTATATTCTCTACTATTTTTATAATGGCTGTTGTACAGCTTCTTTTTCTCCTAAATCCAGACTGATTATCATTTAGTATTTTGTTCTCTGTCAGATAGTCACTGATCTGCTTTGCCATTAAGCTTTCAAAGGCTTTCGATAGCACTGGGAGAATGGAAATTGGTCTATAATCTTTTGAATTTGGTTTTGGTATGGGTATGATTTTAGCTTCTTTCCATTTTTCAGGGAACGTGGATGTCATTAGAGCAGTATTGAATATATGGGTAATTGGCATTTTAATATATGGGAGTATAAGTTTGAGAAATTTGGGGTTCATATTATCTAGACCAGTTGCGTTGGACTTTATTTTCAAAATACAGTCAAGGGCATCTCTCGAACTCACGCTGATGAAGTTAAAGTCTGGAAATGTATGACTAGCAGGTACGGAGCTCAGTCTTGTATTGTTTGTAGTGACAGGCACTGGAGGTTGCAAAAATTTTATATTTAGTTCTTCTACATTAATATTTGCTTGGGCCACAGATTGTTGTTTCCCTATCCCTATACTTGTTATTGCTTGCCATTTTTGTTTAGAAGTAATTGCTTCGTTAAGTGTTACTGCATAGTACGATTTTTTAGCTTCGATTATTCTCTTTGTCACATTCTGTCTATTTTCTTGGTAAATTTTAAAATGATTTTCAGTCTTGTATCTCTTCCACTTATGATAAGCTTGGTTTCTTTTTTTAATTCCTAGTTTTAAGTCATTTGAGAACAAAGGATTTGCTTTTCGATTAGCAGTTGCTCTCTTTAGCGGAACATTCTGATTAAAGAGGTAATTAATATTAACCTGAAGATGGTCAAGTTGAGTGTTAACTGATAATTGGTCATATATAGAGTGCCAGTCAAGTAGGTTAATGTCAATATTAAGCTTTGCATAGTCAATATTTTTTAAGTCTCTGTAGGATATGGGAGGGTAATTTTCGTCAAGATTAAAGTCATAGGTCAAAAATAATAAGTCATGTTTTGAATATCCAGGTACTGAAAGTTGATCGTATAACATTATCTTTGTTTTAACATTCACAAAAAATAAGTAAAGTAAAGTATTTTGGGTTTTTGTATAGTGTGTGGCCACCGTAGAGTTTACCAAGTTCAGTCCTAATGCTTCCATACTTTCTGTCAAGTGTCTTTGTCTGAATATATCACAGTTAAAATCTCCAGTCAGAATTATATCGGTATATGTAAGGGATATGTCAGATATTTTATTTGTCAATTCGGAATAGTCAATGTTCTGATTAGGTCGATAAATGCATCCTAGTAGCTTTGAGCTTTTTGTGTCGATCAGTTTTACAAAAATATATTCAAGCTCACTTTCTGGGGGCTGTTTGCAGACAATTTTAGTTAGGATAGTTTTTCTTGTGTAAATTGCATGGCCGCATGGCCAATACGAACTGAACGAAACACATTGTAACCACCACATGCAATTAACAAATCACTACATTCAGGGACAAACCAAGTTTCAGACACACAAATAACATCGATCTTAGAATCGGTAAACATATATCTGAAATCTTCTATTTTCTTTGGCAGGCATTAATATGGCAAATTTTTAGGCCAGGTCTTTGCTTCACCAGAATTCTTAACAATCCATGAGTATTAGGATTTATGCTTCCCTGGAATCACCCATTTTAAATGTTTAAATGAAGTAATACTCAACAACGCAAGAACGGGGAAAAATACAAAAACACAAATTTTGATTAAAACTACTGGTAAATTACTATTAACTTTACTTGCTATCATTACTGCGTCACTGCTGCTCTCCTTCTTGACGGCGAAAGGAAGCAGTTGGTATCATGGAAAGGTGGTTCATGTTTTCCAGAACAATGATTTCACCGTTTTGGCTTGCCCTGACATGTACTACTGAACACAGCCGTCAGTTTCCTAGCCTTTTTCAGCTTCATAGCTTCCCTGAAAACCAAATAGTTTTCCTTCGTGAGTTGCTCGTTGACATAAACAGGGGCCGGGGAGTTCAATCCAAGCTGCTGGAGGGTCAGTATTTGCTGCGTTTCGCGCCTTAGCGTGCCAATTTCTCTGAGTAGCGCAGCCTTATCACGTAAGTGATCGAGCTTGACGACTATTACCGGATCAACTATTGAGTGTGGTTGGTTCCGTCCTTTTCCCATGCGGTAGATGTCCTTAATGGTAGGCGCTGGTGTTAAATTCAAATTGAAGCATAGGGTGTTCAAAATATGTTGGCATTTTCCTGCAGAGCTAGCTTGTGGTTTAGCTTAGCTTCCAGATCGGCGACACTTTGCGTTATTCCTCGAGCCTCGCCCAACTCCTTTTCAAGGAACTCCACCCGGTCGCTGAGCTGCTGTATTTGCCCAGTTAAAGTGCCTATTTTTTCGGCTAGGCACTCTTCCATTTTTGTTGCAATCAGATCCGTCTGCTCCTTCAGGCGTTTGTCCAATAGTTGCAGAAGGCTTGGCGACAGAGAATCAGCTTTTTGTGCTGATTTGAGGTCGGTGTCGGTGTTTTCACGCACTCGCTTAGTAACTTGTGGAATTTCAAACTTCTAACTGATAAACTACTTGAAAGTTGTAACACCGATACTGCTTTGCCGATCTGATGTGGTGAGCGAGGGCCCTCTGGTGGAATTTGTGACAAGCTTTTCCGATATCGGTATCAATCGCTGGACAGCTGTCTAATGTTACCTCTAATGCAAAGTGCAATTGTTTTCTATTTCACACGCCGAGTGAAATCTTTTATTTCGCGCCTCTTCCTCGTCTCCTTTCCTCACGTAAGCCAAACTTGAGTGATTCCAATATGATGGATTTCGACAAAAATATAAAGTTGATTTTATCCACGGCCCGATCTGTTGGAGAGCCCGTGTCAGTTGTCGGATGTTGGTAAGCACCTTATGCTTGGATTTTCCAACAGCTGATCTTTTATTGTTTGCGATTTCTTGGAAAAATGTATGTATTGGCATAGCTCGGCACTAACACGTCTGCACTGTTTTCAATTTTTTTTTTTTTGAAAACTTCCACTTCTTTGGTCGTTGCACCGGGAGAGTTTAAGTTAATAAAAACATGGCACGTGCCAAAAAGGGTTGGAATATTATTTTTTGACTTGTTAAAAAACATTTTTTAGTAGAATTAAGTTATTTAAAAGTAACTTAATGAAATATTTGCTAGAAAAAATGTTTGTCTGCTTTTGTAATGAAAAATAATTCTACAAAAATTTTTAGTGTAGCGTAACAATCCCCGAGTACTAAAATTTTTTAATGTAAAATATATTGCATTTAGCTTACAGGCAGGCTCCGGTTTTCACATTCACTTTGCGTTTTACTTTTCAGCAAAAAGTCATACTTTTCATTTCAAGGCGCTCTGCAATCCACTTTTTATGAATTCGTTTACTCTTTGCACTGTTAATCGCGAAATTTACTGCTGGTATTCCCACGCGTTAGTGCCAGCTCATACAAAAAGGCCTCTGTTATGTTTAACAGAGACTTATCGATAGCCAAATCGGGCTGCCACAGCTGTTGGGAGCAATTCACTTTTTGTTTTTGCCCTGACCAATTTTGCAGATCGAATTTTGAGGTTGGTTTAAACAAAAATTATTTATAAAAAGGGCACAAGCTCAATTGCCCTGGTAAGGGTGTCAAATTCATGTCAATGCTTCATTAGGTCATCTATTTTGCAATTAAGATTTGTTTAGTTGTATAAAAAGCCGTTTACTTTTCATTTCACGTGTGTGGGAGCGCCTAACTTTTCGTTTTGAAAAGTAAATCACATTTTTTGGTGAAAGTGAAAACCGCAGCCTGCCTGAGTATATAAATTTGTGAGAATTTTAATATATTTTACATTTAACCTTTTTTTGCTACATTTGTTATCTACATCTACAATGTCGATTATACATCTAAAATGTATATAATACATTGTGTATGTAATGCAGACTCCACATCTTCTCCGCAACGGTCGCCCACTGGACAGGGCAGAGTCTGTGCGAGCGAGAAGGAGAATAAGTAGCGTCAGCATCGCCAGAGGAGGTGGAGGAAGAAACTGCAAATTAATTTCTTTACTCTGGCTATAATAATAATCCGATCTGACTCAGATTCGACAATCTAGTAGATATGGTCATTCTCTACGATAATGATATTTTAGTTTAATTGTATCTTTAAAATGGTGGCTGCCACAGATTTTCGTTCTTTGCGGTGGCGGAAGGGGGCGGTGAAAAATTTTGAAATACACTTGTGATATCACATGAGTCTCAAAACAATTTGGTTGCTCTAGCTCTTTTAGTCTCTGAGATCTAGGCGCTCATCAAGACAGACAGACAGACGAAGAGACAGACGGACAGACAGACATGGCTATATCGATCCGGCTTTTGATGCTGATCAAGAATATATATACTTTATGGGGTCGGAAACGTTTCCTTCTCTGCGTTCACACATCCACTTTTACCACAAATACAATATACCCCTTAACTTTTCGAGTACGGGTATAAAAAGTGTGCAAGCAGCTCAAATGCCCAGGTTATGGTGTCAAATTATTGTCAATGCATCAATCAGTCATCTACTTTTTTTTATTAATATTAAGATTCGTTTCTTTGTATAAAAAGCCATTTACTTATCATTTCGGCGACTAATTTGTTGCCGTTTTGAAAACGGAAAAAATCTATCATGCATTTTTAGTAGCTATTGAGTTTAATTTAATGAAAGGGCCGGGAAGATTTAATTTAAATAATATTTTATTGGCATGTAGTAGCGGGAGTACGCGTATGTATATTTATTGGTCACTCATCAACCAGCGATCAAAGTGTTCGGACGTGTAAAACAAAATCGCGGAAGATCAAGCTCAGCTCATAAACCTTATCAAACTTTGATATCAACCACTCTTTAATCTAATTTTCGCGAGCGCGCTACAGCGCGGTACACCTACACCCACAAAACAACTGTACAACAACAACAAGTGAAGTAGTGCGCAAAGCACACCAAAACGACCTACAATGGGACAGCCACCTGATCCACCAGACATTGATAGATCTAAAAACAACCCAACTACAATGGATCTCTCTTTTGGACCCAAATATTTAATAATGGAAAGATTAAATAATAATACTTCTAACAATATCAATAATACAAAACCTGAAACTTTGGAAAATGTATCTCCTTTCTTAATTAAAAAAATGATAGACTTTACGTGCAATGGTGAAGTTCAAATTTGCTAAAAAATGAGAAATGGAGCAATACTCATAAAAACAAAAGACTATACCCAAGCCAACAAACTGTTAAAGCTCACAGCCCTATCTCCTGAGATAAAAGTTAAAATAACAGAGCATGCATCACTCAATTTCTGCAAAGGCCTAATATATTGCAATGACCTTAGAATGATCCCAGAAGAAGACATACAAAAAGAATTGCGCTCACAATATGTGTCAGAAGTTAGGAAAATAACAAAAATAAAAGGAAATGAAAGAGTTGAAACTGGACTTATTATTCTCACATTTGCATAACACGATCTCCCAGAATATATACGCATTGGTTACCAACAAACAAACGTTCGTACATACATTCCCATGCCTATGCGCTGCAGAAAATGCCTGCGTTTTGGACACACATTTAAGTATGTCAATCAGCTGACTCAACATGCACTAAATGTGGAAACCCACAACATTGTGACCCTGAAGATATGGAAAAATGTACAAATGGACTTCACTGCATAAATTGCATTGGAAAAAACTTAGACAATAATCATTCCTCATTTGATAGAAAATGCCCAATATTCTTAAAAGAGCAAGAGATTATTGCTATTAAAACCACACAAAAAGTTGACAATAAAACCGCACATAATATTTACAAATCAAGACACATTGGAGATACAACATTCGCAACAGCTATTAGTCAAAATTTATCTTTAACATCAACACCGAAACCAACAATAAGCAATAATAGTACTACCCCATCAACATCTACAAAACTTCTTCAACGCCCTAGCACCTGCTACGACGACCTAGAAGATATCAATGATTTATTCAAAAACAACAAGAAAAACCCAATTGTAAAAACTATAACCGGAAAAAACAAAATCGCTCCAAAATCGACTTCAAAACGTACACTCCGGCAACTTAAAGCGGCCAATAAAAAAGCGGTTCAGAGGAACCCATGTCACAAGATGAGCTCTTATCAGATAAGACCTAATTATAAGTCCCTTTAAAATACGATTTCGGAAGGGCTGTCGGACGGAGAGATTGACTAATTTCTCTGCCCGTTAGTCCAATCGAGATCTTTTCCTTAAAAATAAACTTAGCTCATTAAAATCAATAATGCATAATATTATTCCTTAGACTTTACTATTAAAATTTAAGAAATCAAAATTTCTTTGAAAATCCTCCAATGGAATATTAAAGGATATGTTAACAACTATAGTGAGCTATTGATAGTAATTAAAAAACATAATCCACACATTATCACCCTTCAAGAAACACATATTTGCGACAACCTTAACTTACCTATTCCTGTAAATTATAAATTAATAATATCTACTGCTTCCAACAGGTTTGGAGGAGCAGCTATTCTCATTCACAAATCAATAGAACATTCTGAAATAATCACAAACAATAATTTTGATTCTATCGCTATAGAAATCCATACAAAACAAAAACTCGCAATATATTCTACATATGTATCTCCCAGCAAACCTTTTTCACGCACAAACCTCGAAAACATTTTCATTACTCGAAATATACCCTCAATAATCACAGGAGCCTTTAACAGTTGGCATCCTAACTGGGGGTCTCCACAAGCCAATAGAAAAGGCAACATATTAGCCAAATTTATTGAACAAGCACACTACGTACTTTTAAACGACAACTCTCCTACACACTACACAACACACAACACATTCACACACTTAGACTTAACATTCTGTTCACCCCAAATTGCACCATTTGCTGAATGGAAAATCTTCGGGGACCTTTGCGGGAGCGGGAGCGATAGAAATAGAAAACATAGCCGGACCATATTTCAAAACCAAAAATGCAGACTGGAAATCCTTTTCCAATGCTACTAACATCGTAAACGCAAAATACTTAGCCAGTAACAATATTAACAAAGAGGCAGCATTGATAAACAAAATCATATTAATGAGTGCACATGACACAATAGCCCAAACCTCGCCCAATAAATTCAATCACAAGGTCCCATGGTGGAATTCAAATTTAAACGACCTAAAAAAAGAAAAAAACAGAACATGGAGAATACTTAAAAGACTTATAAATATTGAAAACATAATCAACTACAAGCGTGCAAATGCTATATTCAGAAGACAATTAAAATTAACCAAAATGGAATCTATTAAAAAGTTCACATCAACAATAGAACCCTCTACACCTACAGCTAAAACATGGTCAAATATAAGACGCTTCTGTGGCTTAAATCCAATAAAGACTATACACTGTCTACAAAACCCTACTGATAATCTAGCAATAATATCTAAAAAAGACATGGCAGATATTTTTGCTAAATATTGGTCAGAACTCTCTGAAGATACAAATTTTTCAAACAATTTTATTTCACACAAATACAATAATCCAAACACCAACTACAAAATATCCAATTCAGATAAAATAATAGAAAATGAAATCACATTAATAGAGTTTCAAATTAGCATAAAATCTTTAAAAGGGTCTACACCAGGTCTAAATAGAATTTCCTACCCTATGATTAAAAATAGCTCATACACACTACAGAAAAGAATCATACAGCATTTCAACAATATACTTAACAATTACATACCACAGAGCTATAAAACAAGTCTAATCATACCTATCTCTAAGCCAAACCTAAATAAAACTATAGTTTCCTCTTATAGACCAATATCATTAAACTGCTGTATAGCAAAACACTTGATAAAATCATAGCTAAACGACTCTGGTGGTTCGTAACCCGAAACAAACTGTTACATCCGAACCAATTTGGGTTTAAGCAAGGAAAATCTGTTACGGAGAGTCTACTTTATGCCGATTCTCTCATAACAAAATCTATAGCCACGAAAAAACACGCTTCAATCATCACCCTTGATTTTTCAAAGGCTTTTGATCGAATTGGAGTTCACACAATTGTCAATCAATTAATTGAGTGGAAAGTTGGACCGAAAATAATTAAATATATTCAAAATTTCATGCTAAATAGGAAGATAATTGTAAAAATAGCAAATCACTTATCTAACACTTCCCCATTGAAAAATGGAATACCACAGGGTTCACCCATATCGGTTATACTTTTTCTTATAGCATACAATAAACTGGCAAAAACTATAGCAATTCATAAAAAAAATAAAGTTTAGTGCTTATGCAGACGATTTTTTCTTAATAATTAACTTTAACAGAAACAAAAATATAAATCACAATTTAGATGACCTGTTTCAAAACATAGATAACTGGTGCTCATACTCTGGAGCAAAATTATCGCTCAATAAATGTCAACACCTACACATTTGTAGAAAGCACAATTGCATTTGCAACATTTCTTGCAACAACATACAAATTCCCTCCGTTTCGGAGGTTAAAATTTTAGGCTTGACCATCAATAAAACCTACACTTGGCATTCTCATATAAATAAATTAAGATCATCATTGTCAAAAAGCTTAAATATTATAAAATGTCTGGCCAGCTCAAGACTTAATTGCAATACATACACCCTACTATATGTAACAAAAGCAATTATAATAGCAAAAATAGACTATGCTTTATTTATATATGGATTTACACATAAAACAACATTAAACAAAATAAAAACCCCTTTCAACTCAGCTATTCGAATGTCTCTCGGAGCATTCGCATCCACGCCAATAAATAACATGCTCTCTGAATCCAATATTCCACCGATAGATCTCAAAAGAGACATTTTGACAGCCAAACTATCAAAATGTCTGATAAACTCTGCCAACTCCCCTATTTCCAATATTGTAAGAAAATACAAAAGGACTGACGAAAAAATGATCTCAACAATAGACAGAACCATCTTGATATCCAAAACTAATAACCTCCCATACATACCGCAAAAAATACCACACTTACAACCCTCCTGGCTTCTACCCACAGATACGATAAATACTTCGCTAAGAAGACACAGTAAAAAATCTACAATACCATGTACATATAGAAAACTTTTTGCAAATATTAAGAATCAATACAATAATCATACCTTTATATACACTGACGGATCTCAACTGAACAATATAACAGGCTACGCAATTACTACAGAAACACACACTTTAAAATACGGGACTCTACCACATTATTCATCGGTGCTATCCGCAGAAATTATTGCAATTTTAGAAGCAGTCAAATTCATACAGTCCAATAAAGGAGCATTTGTGCTATGCTCTGACTCCCTGTCTGCCCTAGACTCCATAGCCAATTTAAATAACAATGACCACTACGCTTCAATAGTCAGATCCCTAATCACAACCTTATCAAATAGAATAAAATTATTTTGGATCCCCCCTGGCAATGAACTGGCTGATCATATGGCTAAAGCTGCAACAAATATGCCTTTAATTTGTACTCCTAACTACAATATAAAAGATATCAGCAAACTACACAAAAATCAACTTTCCAGCCAAAAACAAATGTATATTTCAAAATGTAATGACTGGTATAGAAATCTCAATAATAACTACACCCATATAGATAATTACATACACAATGTGCCACAAAATAAATTTAATCGCTTAGACCAAATCAAATATATAAGACTTAGATTAGGACACACAAAATTAACCCACCAACACTACTTTAATAATAATCCATCTACTTGTCCCTTATGCAATTGTAACAACATTATAAACATAAAACACATATTTAATATTTGTTCAGCATTATCACGCTTGAGACAAGAAATATTCAAAGACAACAACCCCCTAGATTTAATAGCAGACCCTACAGAGGACAACATATTTAAAATTCTGAATTTTTAAAAAAAATCGAAACTTTACAATTTAATTTAAGAAACCATAATTCAAGAAAAAAACACTCATACAAAATTAATAATTAAAGTATACGAATAAATACGTACAATAAGTTCTATTTGTCTAGTCAAAAAAAAAAATGTCTATATTTCCTGTAATTATGAATAACACATTTGTCAAACGATAACATTTAATCTAGCTGAAGGCCATAGCAGCCATTGCTAGTTTATCACCACTTATTTTAAGGTTTGAACCTTATAGTAAGTTATTAAATAAATAAATAAATATTTATTGGTACAAGTAAAGAGACCGAAGGTTACGAAGATCAATGCAAGACTACTGGCAGGTCAAAATGGGCCGAATGCCCGTGCCCTATGCATACATTTTTTAATAAGAGCGTGAGAGCAGTACGGCGCGGCTCATTGGCCGAGCGGTAGATGACGAACGAGAGCTGCTTAAGCGCAGAAGGTGCAACAGCAGCACGGAAGCAGCGGGAGACATAGCTGCCAGAACAGCCGCTGCCAGGCGTAGGCATATGCTGCCTGACCCGAGATACTCCCTCCGCTGAAAGCCTGACTTTCAACAGCATCTTTAAGGGGAAGGAGGCACAGTTTATTGACGGCTCGCTTGGGGATTCCAGATTGCCGTCAGTTGGCGTGTCAGAACAGTGACACGGGCAACGCCAACTCTTCCAGGTACTAGCTCGACTACCCTAACTAGTGGCCACTTCATGGGAGGCAGATTCTCATCTTTAACAAGAACCACATCTGCGACTGCCAAACTAGGGTTCGGCGTGCGCCACGTTGAGCGCTGTTGCAGTGAAGTGATGTATTCTTTCTTCCATCGGGACCAGAAGATCTGCTGCAAATATGAAACGCGTTGCCATCCGTTCAGGCGATCGAAGTTTAGCTGAGTTACGTCAGGCTCAGCGAACGAAGCCGGAGGTCCGCCATTCAAGAAATGAGCTGGAGTCAAAACGTCCAGATCGGAAGGATTCTCTGAAATGGATACTAAGGGTCTTGAATTAAGAACTGCCCTGATATGGCATAGCAGCGTACGCATTTCCTCAAATCCAAGCAACGAGGTGCCTATGGCACGATAGATGTGATACTTGGCCGTCTTCACTGCAGCTTCCCACAGGCCTCCAAACTGCGGGGAGCGTGGCGGTATGAAGTGCCAGCCAATAGCCTCAACCAAACGAAATTCCAGGACTGCGTTCTGATGGTCGTCGCTGAGAAATAGGCGCTTTAGATCCAAAAGCTCATTCCTGGCGCCGACAAAATTGGTTGCGTTATCTGACCAAATTTGTCCCGGCTTTCGTCTGGTACATATGAACCGCTTTTGGCCGTGCAGAAAAGAGACTGTAGATAAATCCTTGATGAGCTCCAAATGAACAGCCTTAGTCGCAAAGCAAATGAAGACGCAAACGTAGCATTTGATTGGAACCTTGTTGCCAATATTCGGATCGGATTAATCCAATCCAACTCTGAGGAGTCCAAAATGATCTTTAAAAGGGCACAACGATGCAAGTGAGCTGGATGAGGAGACCACTCCCCTAGCGCGCAGTGACTTGATGTCCTCCCAGAGCTGCGTACGCTGGACCAGCCAAAGATTGGGTTCCATGCTCAATGTCAGAGACGGTAAGTCCAGGGCGCCGAATCCAGTTGCAAAATTTGTGAACCAAAAATGAATAGCAAAGTAGCAAAAGAGTTCGCATACTTGGAATTAGCTACAATGTCTACGTAGGGCGATTGTACCAGGAGCACCTTCCAATGAAGCTCCAGGGTTGGGATATCAGGTAGCACAGTGGGTGGCCAGTCATCAGAGGAGCCACAAAGAAAAGGAGGTCCATGAGCCCAAAGAGGTGACTCGGTCAACTCTACTGGAACAGCCCCTCGCGAGATAATGTCGGCCGGGCTCAAAGCTGTTGGAACATAGTGCCATTCTATTTGGGGAGTCAGTGCCTTTTTCGTTGCCACTCTATTTGCGACAAATATGTTCAATCTGGACGGCTCGTCCCGAATCCAAG
Source organism: Drosophila subsilvestris (assembly GCA_035043285.1). Taxonomy (NCBI): domain Eukaryota; kingdom Metazoa; phylum Arthropoda; class Insecta; order Diptera; family Drosophilidae; genus Drosophila; species Drosophila subsilvestris. The sequence continues at coordinate 213,985 of JAWNNB010000963.1, forward strand.
AGAGAGAAACAGCCGAACCACACCAACAGTAACACTTCCCTTTAAATACTTTCATTCCGCTACCTAAGATATGAGCCTTGCTAGCAACTCCGCTCCACAAAGCTCAAGCTTTGGTATAGTAACTGTCTTCAATGGAGTAATACGAGATTTCGCACAAAGTAAGTGACTGCTAAGCCGCTGACCTTTCGACACAAAATAAATGCAAGCACCATAAGCCTCAATGCTGGCGTCGCAAAATCCGTGAATTTCTAGCTCGGAATTCGGAATAAGTACAAATCGAGGAAATTCATAGCGTCGAATCTGGCCAAAACTGCTACATATTTCCTGCCACGCGGTGTTCAGTGCTGATGGAAAGCTTTCATCCCAGGACAACTTCTTCTTGCACAACTGCTGGAGAAAGATTTTGGCCTTTGTAATGACAGGTCCAGCTAGTCCAAGAAGGTCGTAGAACCGCGCTATTGTTAACAAGGCGGAACGCCTGCAGGGATGCGACGAAGACTGTAGGGCCGCAAACGAGAATAAAAGCTGATCAGAAACCGGATCCCAGGCAAGTCCTAAAGTTTTGGTGAAATTGCTGCCATCGTCGAACTTCAAAAAGGTTTCTTTGTCCACTTCCGGGACTCCATCGAGCACAGCAGGCACGTTCGAACACCATTTCCTCTATCGGAACTGACCTTTAGCCAAAATTCCAGTAGTTTTCTCACGAATGTGGATAGACTCTTCCTGAGAGCTGGCTCCAGATATTAAGTCATCAACGTAAAAGTCACGGCGAAGAATCTCAGCCCCAACAGGAAACGCTATCTGCTCATCCATTGCCAGCTGATGCATCGCCCGCACTGACAAGTATGAGGCAGGCTTCGTCCCATAAGTAACGGTGTCCAGCTTAAACACACGCAAATCTTCTTGCATGGAATTCCTCCACAGAATACACTGCAAGTTACTATCCTCGGCTGAGACCCTTACACATCGGTAAATCTTGCAAATATCTCCCGTAATCACAACTGCATATGACCGAAATCGAGTAAGAATATGGATTGGATTACAGGACCGGCCATTAAAACGTCGTTCAGGGAATAACCAGATGAAGTTGCTGCGGATCCATCGAAAACGTCCCGAAGCTTGGAACCAAAGACATATGACCTAGATCAAGGTAATCGTTTATGAAAGCAGCATACATAGATTTTGATGGTACAATTCTCCCAAGAGATCCAGATTGTATTTTGCTGGCAGCCGAACAAAATAATCGCCGGTTTGCAATCGGCGGAAATGCTGAACAAAGCGCCCTGAAGCGCCCTCACAATCTAGCTCTTCTTTGGTAGAATTTACTATGGGTTCGGTGCAATTCCCTACCTCCCGAATTCGTCGCAGCAGAACCTCAAGTCTCTCGTCTAGGTTGTCATCAGCAGCTACGGCCGGAGCGCGCGAAACCATTAAAGAGGACCCCCCCCCTTTACACGGGAACAACCTCCAGATATGACCCATCCCAAGCTAGTCTTCTGAATTGATGGAAATCCAGGCAATAGCTTGACCTGACCAACACAGAGGAGTTCGTAAAACAAGCTGGCGCCAATTAGAAGATCGACACGCTGAGGTCTATAAAACTCTGGATCAGCTAGTCGCAGGTTTGCTGAAATATTCTAGTTGCAAGTGTCTATTCCGAAGCTCGGCTGCCGGTCATTTATGCTAGAGGCTACGACAGCGGTGATGAGAGTTGAGTATTCCGATGAACGAGAGTGCAGGCTAACGTTGACCGAAGCTCCATCCGTGACAAAGGTAGAATCGCATATTCCTGATACTGAAGTCGATGGTTTTCGAAGCGGGAAGTAATTAAGTGTAGCTGAGAGCCGGAGTCAAGCAACGCTCGACAGGGAACAAAAACTTCGGAACGATTTTTTACCAAGACTGTTGCCGTGGCTAGCAGAAATCATGACGGAATCAGGTTGACAAAGGCTGTGTCCTCTAACCGTTCCTCCCACTTGGCTTAAGTCACTGAATCAAGTTTACGAAGCAGCACCTGTAAAATGATGCATCCTGCGATCTGCTCAGGAGTTCCAAAGCCTGCAGCGAAACGAATATTGGCGTTGAACTTGTCATAAATCTCCCGCAGCATCGACACTGACCCATTTTCCAAAGCTTTCAAAAATAAATTTTAAAAAGAATCGTACTTTTAGTTTAGGAGATATGAGCAATCAAAGTTGAAAATTATTTCCGTGTGCAACAATTTATTCAACTTTTAGTGACATACTGCATCTTTCAGGTAGAATAAAAATTGAACTGTGTGAGGTATCATTTTGTTTTTGGTATCATTTAATAGGTGTATTCATTTTTATCAACATTCAATGAAAAACTGCTTTGTTGCACAGACAGTTCTAGAGAAAAACGTACTTTCCAAACCATCTAAATTTTTCTTTGTTTTTCAACTTTGACTTGAATTTAAAAAAAACTACATTTTTGCTTTTCCGAAATATTTTGTATGCGGGATCTTTGCATATTTCTTTACCTAAATCAAAGGTCCATTCGTGCACTTTTGAGTTTTTTGGCTTTTACATCGATAACAGTGACGCTACCTCGCACGAAAAACGGCCAAAAATGGGCTGTCGCAGCTCAAATTCCCATACAAAATGCAAATTTAATGAATGAAACTATATACTCAGGTACACTCAATAATTTTACCATTTTTAAGTTTTCGCTATCTAAATTATGTTGTTAGCTATTAATCCATTTGAAGGTAGGTCTTTTTAACTTCGACCTACCCTTTTCAAGAGTTTTTTTTAGCATTGCATATGCAGGATGGCCGTTATATTTGACCTGAATTTGACTAAGTTTTTTTTAAGGGTGGTATATGCAAATGTATATATATTGCAGTCCTTTTTTGGATGATTCCTTAATTGAAGAGGAAAATTTGGAATATGGCATTTCCCCATCGCATGCCAGAATAAGATGTATGGAGTTTATTTTAAAACTTGCATATACCATCCCGCGAACGGAAGAATCTTTTGACGATAGCATGCCAGCCAAAGAGAAACATAAACACAAGAAAAAAATTATTCAAGACAAATTCTTTGCGAAACTTGGACTGAGGGTCGACTGCCCCAAATGTGGATATGGGAACACAAACGATGGAAACTCATCCCGGAAATTCTTTATGGAACACGAAATTACAGCAAAAATGACTGGAGTGGATGAAGGCATTATCCAAAGATTGGCTGTAATTTTGAATATTTTAAACTGCAAGGAAAAAATTAACATACGCAAATTTGGTAAATATGCCTCGAAGACTGCAGAGTTGTTATTTGAAGAGTATCCAGAAAGTACTCCAACGCTTCATAAAATTTTGGCACACGGTCAAATTTTAATAGAACATCAGAGCCTTCCAATTGGAGAGATGTCAGAGGAGGCCCAGGGAACGAGAAACAAGGATTACAAGAAATTCAGGTACATGAATACTTGTAAAATATCACGAACAAGGCAAAATCAGGATCTTTTCAACATGTTGGCAGCCTCTTCAGATCCATTTATTTCATCTATTAGACATGTGAAATCCAAAAAGAATTAGAAAGTATTTATTCTTCAGAAATGTTAAGATTATTGGATATTCCCAACGATCCATCGGAAATAGATGCATGTTTTATAGTAAACCAAAAATAAGAACAATTAAAAAAAATTTTTTTTCTTTTTTTGTAAATTCGGTTTAAGTTAAAAATTAAATTTTAAATAACTTTTTATAGTAAAATAGGCCATTTAAAATTCTGTATCGATCCGAAAAACTTGGACCTTATCATTTTGCATAGGAAAATATGCACTGGTAACAAAGTTCAACTTTAGCTATTTATTGTAAAGCTGCTAGATATTGTAGCACCATGTACTTTTGAAGACAAAATTCTGAAAGTTATTTCTTTTAAACGCAGTTTATTTCATTAAGATATCTTGATTCGTTCGGAAGTTATTAATTTAGCAAGCTGAAATTGCCAAAGGCCCCACTGTGCGTTGTTGGCAGCATCCATAGTAGCAGAGGCTCTAGAAACGTTTGTAGCGGGAAGAGGAACACAAAGCGCAACGTGCGTAATTAACGGGAACTTAAGACGCGATTCGTGTGTGCACGGGCGGCCGATGTATATGCTTGTATGGAAGCTATGTGGTCGATGGCACTGGTTATGTGGCGACGGCACTAGACCAGAGCGGCGAGCGAAACCAGACGAACGAACGGCAATGTAAATTATTATGTTGAAATGTAGTTTGTGATTGCACTGATCGATTAATTATTGTACAATCACGTCGGGGTCACCAATGTTGAGCTAGCAATCTTTTCACTAGCTGTTGTCTTTATTTTGTAAATAAGAAGTCGATTGTTTTAGTTAAGTATATTTAGTTTATTAGTTGCGTGGTATAGAAGCCGGCAACGATCAATAATGCTTTTGTAGATAGAACGCGATTCGTATGTCCGTATGTAAGACCGAATATATGTTGTTATGTGACTCATTAGCTCTTGCTTAATCCGGTCGTGTTTTCAATTCGCTCCTGCATTCTCTGCCTTTTTGCAAATTAAACTTCAGTATAAATTACAACTAATCGTATTAATCTCTAAACTCAACATAATTTGCTCAAAATTTGTGCCGATTATCTGTGTTTTGCTATTTTACAAACAAGTTAATATAAACTTTATACTCCGAACATTAAACATACTTGCGCAAGCAATTTGTTAGTGCTTTTATCCATTTCGCTTTGGATCATTGCTCTCTGTGCTCACCGCTCGTGCGCTTCATCCGTTGCATCGCCTATCAACACACGCTCTGGAGAGCATAAGTTCAATCTCCCTTGCTCTCGCTCTCTTCGTGACTTCGCCTACAACTGCATCTTCTTGTACTGCTCTCTCGGTGTCTCTGCTTTCGCCAGCTTCACCGTTTGTTTGTGTTCTATGCGCTGGATCGTCTGCCGCTGCTAATCGACGTTCGCTCTGCTGCCCGCTCTTTTACATCGCTTGCGCTCCCACGTTACGTTGCGTTAGTCTTTGGGCACAGTGATTTAACTGCTGTTAAATATGGCTATTGTTTGCAGTGCAAAAAAATGCGAATTTGGTGGCACCATTACCGGCGAATCTTACCTCAGCTGCTGGCTTTGCGACAATTTCGCTCATATAAAATGTGCCGGAGGTGGTCATTTTGGCCGTCTTAATGACCTAATATCCAAACGTATGGGTCTTTCCTGGTCATGTTTGGCCTGCCGAGAGATTGAGGCTGAAATGCGCACCTTCATGAGGCAAACCAGGAACGGCTTCCAAGATGTGCGGAAACAATTCAATGCTCTCAATGAAAAGTTTCTCACCTTGGAATCGCAGTTTCTAGGCCTTAAACTTTTGAGCGAATCACCAAGAAGGAAAATCCCGAATAATAACCTGTTGCTGGTCTTACCTAGTGGAACACCTGCCTCTCACCTACAAACAACGGATTCATTTTCAACTCCAAGTGGTCAGCCGTCACCGATGGAAGTCAATCCGCCATTGGAAGCTCCAGCCTTTTTCACGCCTAATACCATGATGGCTGCTTCCAACATCCATGCCTCCGACAATGTGACTGACTCAGTTGCCAGTGTTGTTGCCTCGCACAATAGCATCCAGTATCTACCGTCTAATAATGGTCCTCCGGTCTCTGTGGAATCGGTTGCGGATGGATCTGCCGCCTCCACTATATCTATGGCTCCCGCACCGAGACTTTTGGGAGTAGCTCCACCAGCTCGCTTTTCTGGATTACCACTCCGGGCAGTGGTTTCCCGCAAGGCAATTTTCGTCTCTCGTCTCATGCCTGAAGCCACAACGGAAGATGTCAAACTACATCTTTGCTCTTATCTTAAAGCACCTCCTGAGGACTTTAGTATAACTAAATTTAATTTCACACATAAGCGTAGTATCTCTTCTTTTAAAATTGTTCTCCCAGACTCACTTCTTTCCAAAGCTCTGGAACCGTCTGCATGGCCTAAACATACTATTATGCATGAATTTCTTTCAAGAGATTCTACCCAGAGTCCTAGGGTCACAGTTCCTAAGATCTCAAAAAACTAAGGAACCAGTTCTCCATCCAATATCAGAACGTACGCAGTCTTCTAGGTAAATTGACCAAAATACATACGGATAGTGCATCTTTTGATTTTGACGCTATCGCTATAACTGAAACCTGGCTTAACGCTTCCGTCTCCGATCATGAAATTTTTGTTCACAAATTCACTACCTTTAGAATGGATCGTCCATCATTCGCTGGTGGCGTTCTTATTGCAGTAAATAATGACTTTTCGTCTGAGCTGTTTCCATTTAGCAACATCCATGATATCGAATTCATTGCAGTCAAAATCCGTGTTGGAGCGGCATTGATCTTTTTGACCTGTTCTTATATTCCTCCTCGATCTGATTCAGCTGTTTATTTAAACCACCTTTCTGCCATACATGCTGTGGTTTCTGTTTTAGGTTGTGCTGATCAGATCATAGTTATGGGTGATTTTAACATACCATTTCTTTCTTGGCAGCAGGATGAATCAAACATGTTGCTACCTGGTAGTCAAAACGATTTTGTCGATGGCTTAACTGATGTCTCCCTCGCCCAAATTAATTCTGTCTAAAACAATAGAGACAGATTTATAGATCTAACTTTTGTCAATGATGCTTCTCGAGCAACTGTTGTCAGAGGTAATCCGATGTCTTTTCCGGAAGATTAGTATCATCCAACGTTATCCATAGTTGTCGAGTTCTCGAGTACTAACACCTTCTTACCAACAACAAGTCGAATAAAGTGCTTTCGCAAAACTAATTTCACCGATCTAAGCCTACACCTCTCGCAAGTTGATTGGTCCTTTCTGCAATCGTTACCGAATATAGACGCAACAGTCAACTCTTTTTACAACTTTTTAAACTCAGCCATTACCACCTTTGTTCCAGAAGTCCCCGTATATGTATCGTCCAAACCTCCTTGGTTCTCCAAGTATCTGTCCTACCTAAAAAATAAGAAATCTCGGCTCTACAAAAAGTACCAGAAAACTGGTTCTATATCTGTCTTTTCTCAATATTCTTCTGTTCGTTCACAATTTCTTACTGTCAACAGTCAATGTTATAACCAATATCTTTCCCAATGTAGTACAAATTTCCGAAATAATCCCAAAAAATTCGTTTCATTCGTCAACTCAAAACGTAAGTCGAACGCATTCCCACCTTCCCTTTATTTACTGGATAAAACTGAATCCTCAGCTCAGGGCATTGCAAATTTATTTGCAACCTTCTTTCAGTATACGTACTCAGCGCATACCTACGACCCATCCACCCCTTATCCATACCATCTATCTCATGCAAACAACGTATTTCTTCCTTTCTTCGAAGAAGTGCAGTTTTTGATGGTTTGTCATCGATTGACATCTCTTTTTCTGCAGGTCCAGATAAAGTTCCGAGCTGTATTCTTAAATATTGTGCTCAAGCCCTATTCCAACCTTTGACCTACCTTTTTAATTTATCACTTGAGCGTTCTCGCCTCCCTGTAATTTGGAATGAATCCTACCTTATTCCTAATATCGAAAACTACCGCGGTATTGCCAAGCTATCTGCTATCCCAAAGCTGCTCGAGCAACTTGTTACTCGTCAACTGCAACACGCATGTCGAAATTTAATCTCCCCGTCGCAACATGGTTTCTGTAGACATCGATCAACATCGACTAACCTTCTAGAATTCTCATCTCTAATTAACCGAGGCTATCAAAGCTGCTTGCAAACGGACGTGATTTTCACAGATTTCAGCAAGGCTTTTGACTCTGTCAATCATACTCTGCTGATCAACAAGCTATCCTTACTAGGCTTTCCTACAAATCTAATAAATTGGATAACGCCGTATCTTTCGAACCGTACACAGCGCGTTTTGTTCACTAATGTTTTGTCAAATGTCGTTAATGTAAACTCAGGCGTTCCTCAAGGAAGTCATTTGGGTCCGCTGCTATTCAATCTGTTTGTGAATGACCTTCCTCAAGTTATTCTGCACTCCACTACATTAATGTATGCTGATGACGTTAAAATCTGTTTTTCCTTTTCCGACTGGTACTCGCATACTCGCCTACAATTTGACCTTAATGAACTAAGCTTGTGGTGTTCAAATAACCTACTTTTTTTGAACTATTCAAAGGGCAAAGTTATGACCTTTTACCGCCGATCTCCTCATTTGGTTCCCTACTTGCTAGGACATCATGTTCTGGATAGAATCGTACAATCAACTGACCTAGGAGTGCTCTTCGATCACAAGCTATGTTTTAACAGCCATATTTCTTTAATGGTAAACAAAGCAAGGGGAGTTTTAACATTTATCAAGCGCTGGTCAAAGGAGTTTAACGATCCGTATGTCACGAAAACACTGTATGTCTCTTTGGTGCGTCCGATATTGGAGTATTGTTCTTGTGTGTGGAGCCCTCAATACAGAGAGCAACAAATTATTATTGAATCTGTTCAAAAGCAATTTTTAATCTTCGCCCTTAGAAACCTGAACTGGGACTCTGGCAGACTCTTACCATCTTACCGATCTAGGCTTAAACTTCTCGACCTTCCCTCATTACACCATCGCAGAATTTGCAATGGGGTGATGTTTATACATAAGCTAATTGTTGGGATGGTAGACTCTGAAACACTTTTGGGTAAGATGGATTTCACAGTTCCATCAAGACCAACCCGTACCTTCCGGCCAATCCGATTATCTTTATGTAGGTCTAACTACGCCCAGCATGAGCCGTTCCGTGTTTTGTGTTATAATTATAATTCCCTTTATCATATTATATCCCCTGAATTGTCCCTTAAAATCTTATTACATAATATTTACTCTTATATAGAATTAAGTAATTTGTAAGACTTTATATTTTTTCCCTTTTATCTTTACCTTTATTTAGTCTTAGTTATTATTAACTGTAACCAAGATCATTATTAACAGATTGTTGTTAATTGTAAATAAATAAATTAAATGTATTATACAAGGTGCGAAGGTATGTTCATGCAGGTTCAGGACCGGATCAAGACGAAAGAAATGCGTAGAAGCGATAGCGACGATATTAGATGGAGATTAGTTTCAGCAGGTGCAACAGCAGCACGGAAGCAGCGGGAGACATAGCTGTCAGAACAGCCGCTGCCAGGCGTAGGCATATGCGTTACGTAGACGCGACAGATACAGTTATCGATATATATTGTAGGAATCTCTAAGGAACGGCCGTTGCCATCTCAGAAAAAGGAGATGAAGCATACTAATTGTCTTTAATATCCTTTTGAAATTATCCTGGGTGCGTCCTATCGATATCGGAATAGACGCAATGAAGCAGAAAAGGGGTTCACATTGGTAGACGCGGGTTTTTTCGTCTTTTGAATAGCTGATTTTTGTGCTTTATGAACAGGAAAGTAACCGAGTTTTGAGAAATCAACAGAATTATACAAGACGACGTCAAAATGGACGAAAAAGAATTGATTCTCAGATTGATTTATTACTAGCGGAACCGGCGAACGTTGTCTCTACCCATTTTAACGCCTTCAGATAAACTCCAGATTGATAACAAAAAAAATCCAAATTTCAGAATTATACTCAAGCGATTTGATCTTGAATACTGGAATTCAGGCTATAGACACTAATCCGTTCACTAATCCAATCAAGATTTTTATAATTTTGTGTCGGGGAACACTTCAGCGATCAGTTCCTCCTTCGACGATGTAAACTCGCAAAAATTTGACGGGAACGATATCAGTTCAGTCGAAATATCAACCGAAATTTGACCATTGCCGAGCGCCAGCAGTTGTCTCGAAAATTCAGTAACCGATGGGTCGTTCTGCATCGCTACTATCATGTTTTTGGTCAATTCCAACTTCTTGACATGCTGCAATAAAGACGAAGATTTCAGAAATGCATTAAGCTCATCGGCAGCAGTAGATTTCGGAATGACTGGAAGCGTTTGACGGAAATCTCCGGAGAGCCATATCATAGCCCCATCAAATAATATTAAATTACCTCGTAAATCCTTCATCGTTTTATTAAATGCCTCCAAAGCTCGTTTATGCGTCATCATGCATTCATCCCAAATAACGATTTTTCATTCTCGCATTAGTTTCACTGCCGCCGAGTTCTTTGGGACTGTGCACGTTGGCTGGTCAACCGTGAGAATATTTATCGGCAGCTTCAAAGCAGAATGTGCAGTTCGACTGTCTTCCAACAATGTGGCAGGAGTTCCAGAGGATGAAACCACCAATGCAATTTGAGATCTTGACCGAACTGTTGCCAGAATCAACGAAATGACGATTGTCTTGCCTGTCCCATCGGGCGTATCGAGAAAGTAAGTGCCTCCCGTTCCCTCCTCAACAACCTTCATAAGCGTTCTTTTTCTCGGCGTTGAACAGCGGAAAATTTGGCTCCGGCTTATCTCGATCATAGTCTTGCTCTCGTTGAAAGTCGCGATTTAATGCATCGTGCATCGAACGATTTGCGCTGGCAATCCCAATGTTTGAAAACTCGTGCAGTGATATCATGTCAATCGCTGCATGTTTGTCCTGTCAGCAACAGACTCGTAACTTTGGGCCATTTCGGATTGCAAGTGAACGTGACGAATAAATCCGGACGTCCGTAATTCCGCACATACGTCATCCCATCTTGACAACAACGGCGGTGGCGTTGGCGGCGTTTCTTTCAGTAGCGATGGCGTCACGCAATGGATTTATTCGTCTGATCGTAACTTCGACTGATTAAAACGAATGAAATTGAGCCGCTCCATTTCCTTTACGTGCATGTCGACGCAGTACTGTTGAAACAACCGGCGATATCTCAACAGATCTCAACAGGTCAGCATATTGCCGAATCATCAATCGATACGCATACAAATTCATTGCGCTTATTCGTTTCTTCTCCTGAAATATGAATTTGTTCAACTTAATTGTGGAATGAAAAAAATAAGTAATGACTTTTTAACAAAACCTGTCGTTGCATTGACCATCTTTATATTTAAGTGATAGCCATCCTTTCCACGAAAGACCATCAATGGGTATTGAAGCGAAACTTATGACCGATGAGTCTGGTATACTCGTTGCAATTGTCCGCCATCCCGACGCTGTAGAACAATATCGCGTGATTCTTCGACTATGACAATTTCCTCTTCGCCTACTTAGCAGTCATTAGTCAAGCAAAAAACTCAATTGATGAATATAACTCATCTTAACATATGACAAATGCCTCTTCGCCTACTTCCATAAAATAAATAAATACAAAATCGCTTTTTTCCCGATCGAAGGTTGGTTTTTCCAAAATTTTCTTTCTTAAAGACATTCTCTTGACAAATACGTACCACTGAATAAAAATGAAAACAAATCTGCCCAGCCGTTCTCACGTGATGATGCACTATACATTTGTATCTCTCCATTTTCATATATATAGATTTTCAGACATTTCTTTGTAGAGTTTGTGGGAGTTCTTCTTCAAACCATCAAAACCATCGAGAGGGTCACAAAAAAGCCTCAAGCACAGTTCGGCCTCTGGCATTTGTTCGGGTGGACCCCATTCTTGGGCCCAGGCGTTGAAGGCGCCCCCGCTCAGCTCACCCAGGATTCGGCTGAAGGTGTCCAATGAGAGGCTGTGCGCCAGGTAGCAGCTGTACAGCCAAGTGTCGCCTACGTTCGCTCGGACGAACCCTTCTGCCGACTTGATATCGCGCAACAGTGGCGCCTCAGCTCCGCAGGGCCGCTTTGCCAGAGCGGTCCGTGGCCCATTCGCTGCTGCTGCCCACCTTGTAAGGCTCGCTGAGGATTGCCACCTGCGAGCCCAGCTCGCGCACAGTTTGCGCCAGGAGACCCTGCGCAGCTCTGCAGTGATTCAAGTTGAGTTGAATCAACCGCATCGTGGTCTGGAGTTTCCGACCCCGCTGCTTCAGGCTAGACAGCTTTTGCTGCCTGCCTAGTGCCTGACCTCCTTTTTACCAGCTGCTGAGCAGATGAAGCACGATGGCTCTTTGCTGCACTCGGCTGCCCCTGCTCTCCGCATTTGATGCATCAGCCGCTTCTGTCCACTGCGCTCTTGCAATGTTTAGCAATGTGCTCAGGTTCCAGGCATCGGTAGCACCTTGGGAGACCTTTTCTCTCCCGGATCCTGCAAACGGTCCATCCGATCCGCACCTCACCGCGCTGTATGACAGCTTTGCCCAGGGAGAAGAGCAAGCTGACCACTGCCAACTGTGACTCTGCGTAGCCGCGGCGCAGGCTCCGCACTCTCACTTGTCCCTCCTCAATAGCGAATTGGCTCGCGACAGCGGAGCAGATCTCCCGCTCCGTCGCTAAGGAGTCGAGATCGCGTATATCCAGTACTACCACCTTGTTCTCCTCCGTCATGCCACGTACTGACGCTGTGTCGCCGAGGACCCGCGCGATGCTCTTCTTCATGGCCTCCGCGCTGTCTTTGGCCACCTCCAGCAGAAGGTTGCCGTTGATGGTACGGCGTACCTTGCTGACGCAGCTTCCCAGGTTCGACAGCTGCTTATCCTGCCTCCTGGTCACCATGGCCAGAACCTCACTATATGACTTGCCGCATGCTTGCACTACGATCGCGTCTGGTCGTGCGCGGCGTGCAGGCCTCGGGTTTTTGGCTACCACTCTTCAGGCGCTCTCCGGGTTCTCTGCACTCTCGGGCTTCTTGGCGACACTGTGAGTCGTGTGCTCTTCTTGAGGCTCGGTTTGGGGCTTCCTTCGGGTCCTCCTAGGTGCTGTGGCGTTTTTCTGCTTTACTGGACGCGGGGGTGGCAGAACCAGCTCCGCTACCAGACTTTCCTCGACGGCCGGCTGGCTTAGCCTTCGCCACGGCTCCGTTTGCGCTGCTGCCTCCTTGGTCCAGACTTTCGTCGTATGCTGCTCCTTGTCAGCGCTCTGTATGCCCTGTGAGCATTTCGAGCACCTGACATCCGCGACATGGGCTTCCTGCCCGACTCCTTGGCCCTCTATGGCTGCTCGCCTCGCCTCGAGGATGCTCTTGTGGAGCACCTTCATGCGCACGAACGTCGCCCTCGTAGGGATAGTGATGTGGCGCGATGTCTTGTCCATCATTTTGGTGGACACCTCCTGCAACAATTCCCCCAACTCCCCGAGGTTTTCGAGGCAGGTTGCCTCTTGGGATGCCTTGCTCTTCTTGGGCGGTGTCGTTCTCTGCGAGCTTTTCGGACTGGCAGGGTCTCTCGTCCTCTTAGGGGTCTCCCTAGAGTCCAGGTCCAAGCTTTGTCCATGCTCTGCCGGCGTCGACGTGGGTGCTGGCGAGCGGCTGAGCTTGCTGCCCCTTCCGAACACCGATACGTCAACATCAGTCGCCTCTTTTGTCGCTTGGCTTGGCGATCTTGCCAGTGCCGAGCTGCCCACGTCCATCTCTTCTGCTCCTAGGGCTGCACGAGGTGGCTCCCGCGCTGGCCACAGATTTCCCCTCCCCGGTCCCCGACGTCCCGTTGACCGGCACACCGCCTGAGCGGGGGATCGGAGGTTGGTCGGTTCCGTGACCTTTTCCCACGTGCCACCTGTGCTGCCTTGTTGAGCCTCGAAGTATGCAATTTCCTTGTTTAACTCGCGGCCTGGGGGTATGCAAGGCTTCTGCGTGATCTGCAATTTCTTGCACCCTGGCAGCTGCTGCTTGCTACGGTGCAGTCGTAGCCGATGAGTGCCAGCTGGTAGTTTTATGTACTACCCAGCACTATCAACCGCAGTCAGCTGTTTGACGAGTCGGCGAGGAAGGAAAATATCAAAATTGCGCGTGGAATTACGTTTTGTTGTTGTGTCCTGCTAGGAGAATACAAAAGAGATCGTGGAACAGTGTTCAAGTGTCCCCTCCGCTCCTCCTCCTGGGATTGAGCACCGCTTTGCTCCTCGTAAAAAGCGCTCGGTGATGTTCCCCTGGCGCGTAGACCTGGCTCGGTACGTACCCCTTCCCTTTGGGGTCCTCTTGCTTACTCTTTCCCTGTTTTTAGGGAGGTTTCTTCGCCTGCAGCTGGCACTTTCGCTAGATGATCTCAAAACGCGACCGTTCACTTCAGTAATACACACACTCTCTAGTAACAAAAGTGAGTAGGTAGTAACAAAAGTGAGTAGGTAGCTGTGTGCATGAGTGTGTGTGGCACACGTTGGCGCATCGTAGTCGAAAGAATGATGGGGAAAAAGGGACGCACAAAATGTATAGAGTGTCTTGGGTGTTAAGGTTTCTTTTGTGCAAAAAAAAACTAGTGATTGTGTGAGTGAGTACGACATAATGCCGGAACTCGCAGCACACACACAGCTTTTTATAAGTGTGTGTCTTTGCTTTGCTTATCTGGTGGCGAGTAGCACCAGCACACACTATTCGTTGGGTGTGAGTAGGGTGGAAAAAAGTGACACACTTGCAGTTCTCTGGTGCCGACCCCTGTTTTATATCGAGAAATTAACGGCAGGTTAAAAGTTCGAATTATTTATACGGGGACTTTTTCCCAACCAGTGTTGTGAAATGTGTTTTTTTTCCTAGTAAGAAATTATTATTGGTGCACCATCAAGAAAGTTGTGGTAATTCACTGTTTATTAAAGTTTTTCGTAAATTAAGATGAGTATTTGAATCTTAGTATCAGTGTAGAAGTAAATTGAATTATCTAAGACTAAATAAATGTCAATTTAATACAGTGCGACTCGTAAATACAGTAAAAATGGCGAATGGATTTAAACTGTCGGAGAATATGCAAAATATTATCCTTAATCTGCGCTTTAGCATTCGCAAAAAAACCAATAAAGCATAAATTAGCAAGAATACTGCTCAAACATTTAAAAAAAAACCCGGAAGCATATAATAAAACAATAAAAAGAATAATAAAGAGTTTAGCTGTAAATACAGCGACTAGTTCACGGGATATAAAGGCTAAACTGTCTCTTAAGATCAGCCCCCGTCGTATTCGACGTATTATTTCCTGATTGTAACGGCGAAGTCGAGAGTGTCGTTCCGATGTTGTATAGCAAGACAAATTTCCAATCCCAACGATTCCAACGCACTTTTGACTATTTTAGAATTCTTTTAATTAACCTTTATTGCATATAAAAATATGTATGGTGGAAAAAAAGCGCAGCTTATAGCCTTTTCACACTGGCGACCATCCACCATCCCCCATCCATTTCTGGGATGGGCCGTAAGATTTTGCCGTTCCGAAAATTTCCCAGTTATTCCACCATCCATCTGGGACGTTCCTAATTCGCACGTTTCCATTCGGTATTTTTTCGATAATTGTCAAATGCAACCATATATAATAGACATTCACAACGAAAAATCGGAATTCACTACGAAAATGTAAACAATGACAGACAGGAAAATGGAAAAAAAACCACAACAAAACATCTGATGTCAAAATATTCTCAGGCACAAAAACTCAGAAGTCAGATAGTTTGTGGACTATGCTCTGGGAATTTGTTTATGAGGAGTGTTTTGCAAAACTCATGCAGGAAATTGCACACGCTGGTGGGTAACAGCCCTCCGACTATTCTGTACTCAGAAAAACAGCCCAAAGTATACAATGCTATGGCGATTTAAAATTTTCATTAAACTGCATCTTTGTTTTCGGCTACATCTTTCTCCCAAAATTTCCCAAACCGCTTCTAAAAAGTCCTATCATGTATATTTGTATTTAAAACATTGATTAGATTTTGTAGAAGCAGTCACAAATGACCACGCTTCCTCGTCCACATCCTCATCATCCATGTGCAGCAACATGATTAGTTTGGTCAAGAATATGTTTTGCTGTTGAATCACATTTACAACCATTGCAATATTATTAATATTCATTTTAATTAAAGACGTAAACAAATTTCCGCACGCAATTATAAGCATCAGCTGTTTCTCATGGATGAATGCATGAATCGGAGTTTCACATATTTCAAAAATTCCCACCGTTCCTCCGGGATGGGCTCAGTCTGCAGAGGGTATAAATGGAAATATTTCACATTTCCGATCGAGATGGGAAAATACCATCGGTTGCTTTTCTAGTATGTATCGAATAGCATTTAGCCGGAACTACGTACCGATCTGCGAAACGCCTGCTGAAAAATTTTCGGTCGACCGAAAAACAGGGATGATTTCTTATCGGTTTCATACGAATATCATCCCTGATTTCGGTCGACGGAAAATTTAGCGCGTCTCAGTACTAGGCTTAAAAATGAAATATGAGCACTGAAAAACAAAAGAAAAAGAAGTGGACAGAGGGGGCGGAAAATTTGTTAATAGACTTGTGGGCGGAAAATATTGAGGATTTGCGTGGGTTGCGAAAAACACCAACATTTACGAGGAGATGGGAGAGGAAGATCAAGCGTTCCAGACGCATTAAAAACTCCCCAAACCATTGCGGATCCGCCTACAAAATTGCGTTTGGAAAACATAAGTGAATCCTTACGCAAATCTCACCAAATCTGGCAGGCAATAATTAATAACTCAAAAATTATAAGAATAATATTTTTTTAAATAGTTTTGTATTTTGAAATATAAATCAGCGGATTGTTTATATACATTTTTAGTTTATAATTTTTAATTTAAAAACTTTTAAAAATTTATTTACAAAAAAAATTATTTTTTTTAGTTCAACATATTTTAGAATGTTTTTAAAAACTATTTTTTTTTCAGAAAAATAAATAGGTCGAGGTCAATATTACAAAATTTGTTGTATTCTTTTGAGTATTACAAATTTCTGCGTGACACTTCCCTTATTGGCAAACTTATAGGCAATTTTACTAAATATTTTTTTTTATTCTCTAACAATCTTTTTCGGTGTATTTGTTTTTTTTGCTTTAAAATTATAAAAGTACAGTTTTGAAAAATTAATTATTTTATAACATAAAATAACACCATTAAAAAACCATTGTTTTGATATGATAAAATTACTAACACTGCGAAATGAACCCTATTCGAATTGAATCTTGAAAGGTGTCAGCCCTAGCCTTAGTTCGAATTTGGTTTGTGAAAATTTTTAAGCGGAAATCCTCTGCTTGGATTTCCATTTCACTAGTGATTTCTGTGGAACCCTGATAAGCTCACATTTAGACTGACTGAGTACGGGTATTAAAGTATAGTCGCGGCCACTACGACTCACAACGTTCCCTCTCGCTTAATTTTTATTTGCGTTATGGATTACTCAGTTTTCTGTTTCGCTAAAACCGGCCAGAAGCAGATCAACCGCGACCAGCCGAGCATGCTTTGCAGGCTCTGTGAAAACTTAGTGCACGCAAAATGCCCTGGGTTTTCGGGCCTCGTGGTTGATGCTATCTCTTAACGTAATGACCTGTCTTACATTTTTGAGGCATCCTGGCAAGCCTGGCGCCTTGCCGGCTTTCAGGATTTCGCTCGCTGTTATGTCGCTCCATCCGATGTGGCGATACTAAGTTCGCGACAGGCTGACAGCTGGGTCGACGGTGGGGAAGAGGTATTCGACGATGGTTTTCATTTTAACGGGGTCAGCCGTGATAAAGGGCTTCACCGCGTTAAGCTTCTTGACTATCACCTTGTAGGCGAGGCTCCAGTGGTCGTTCTCCGCTGAGTCGCACAGCTCTAGGAAGCCCTTCTTCTTGCTTCCTCTGATCAACCTTTTAAGAGCACGACGCACAGTGGGCCTCAGCCACAAAGAGGTGGCAAAAGTCAATGCATTTTTTTAACGCTTTGGATAAATCCAATACACGAATTCGATAGAGTATTTTCCAAAGCTTTCAAAAATAAAGTTTAAAAAGAATCGGACTTTTAGTTTAGGAGATATGAGCAATCAACTTTGAAAATTATTTCCAACGTGCAACGTACCCGTACTCAGTCAGTATATAAATTTATAAGATTATGGATTAAAATTTAAAAAAAAAATTTTTTATTTTACATTTTTATGCTACATTTGCCACTTTATTGGGTCGGAAAATTTTCCTTCTCTGCGTTACACACATCCACTTTTACCACAAATACAATATACCCCTTAACTCTTTTTGAGTACGGGTATAAAAACGACAATTTTGCTTTCCCCAAATATTTTTTATACGGGCTCTTTGCATATTTCTTTACCTAAATCAAAGGTCCATACGTGCACTCTTGGGTTGTTTGGCTTCTACATCGATAACAGTGACGCTTCCTTGCACGAAACTATTGCAGTCCTTTTTTGGATGATTCCTTAATTGACTCTACTTTTATACCCGTACTCAGTCAGTATATAAATTTATAAGATTATGATTAAAATTAAAAAAAAATTTTTTATTTTACATTTTTTTGCTACATTTGCTAACTACATCTACATATAAAATGTAGATTATACATGTAGAACAGATATTCTACATCTACCATTTAGATTCTACATCTCCTCCGCTAGGGGTTGCTCGCGCATTGCACAGGGCAGAGTGTGTGCGAGCGAGACAGAGAATGAATAGCGTCAGCAGCGCCAGAGGTGGTGGGGGAAGCAACTGAAAATTAATTTCTTTATTCTGGCTATAATAATGATCCGATCTGGTTCAGATTCGGCAATCTGATAGATATGGGCATTCTCTATGATACTGCCTTTTTGTTTTATCGTATCTTGAAAATTCTGGATGCTACAGATTTTCGTTCTTTGTGAAGGCGGAGGGGGGCGTGTCAAAATTTTGGAAAAAACTTGATTCAGTGTGATATCACATAAGTCTGGAAACAGAATTTGGTTGCTCTAGCTTTCATAGTCTCTGAGAACTAGGCGTCAAACAAGACGGACAGACGAAAAGACGGACGGACGGACAGACAGACAGGGCTCTATCGACTCGGCTATTGATGCTGATCAAGAATATACATACTTTATGGGGTCGGAAAATGTTCCCTCTCTGCGTTACACACATCCACTTTTACCAAAAATACAGTATACCCCTTAAGTCTTTTTGAGTACGGGTATAAAAATACATAATTACTACTTAATACATGATTAGGGTCATTGGGGTCGTATTCAGCGTGCGCGTGTGAAAAAAATGTGTATTCGTTTCTCAACTCATAAAAATGTTTTTGCTTGAAAATCGTCTGCTTCGCACAAGTACGCACACAAACGCACTGTCTGGTTCTGTGTGTACTCACACATGCAAGCGGATTCTATTTTTAGATTCGTACGTCCTCAAATTTTGTGCGAGCGAGATGGCGCTATTTTCGTTGCTTGCTGAAAAATTGCTTGAAATTGAAATGTATTAGCGTTATTTATCTTAAACTTATATTGTCTTTGGCTTAGCCTTTATATCCCGTGAACTAGTCGTTGTATTTACAGCTAAACTCTCTAAACACTGTGCCAGGTCGGCCCCGTTTTATTGTTTTATTATATGCTTCCGGGTTTTTAAAAAATGTTTGAGCAGTATTCTTGCTAATTTCTGCTTTATTGGTTATTTTTCGAATGCTAAAGCCCTCCTTGCGCAGATTAAGGATAATATTTTGCATATTCTCCGACAATTTACCTCCATTCGCCATTTTTTTACTGTTTTTACGTGTCGCACTGTATTAAATTGACATTTATTTAGTCTTAGATAATTATATTTACTTGTACACAGATACTAAGATTCAAATACTCACCTTAATTTACTAAAAAATTAAATAAACAGTGAATTACTGAAACTTTCTTGATGGTGTACCAATAATAATTTATTACTAGGACAAAAACACCTTTCACAACACTGGTTGGGAAAAAGTCCCCGAATAAAAAATTCGAACATTTTTTTTTTCTTCTCTGGACGTTGATATGCAATGACTGCACCATCAAGTGGCCCATGCGACACCAAGCCGAAGCCTGTTACGCGCGGAACCCAGGCTAGAATCGCAGCCCCTTCTGCCGCCCAAACCACCGGGAGGCGCTGCCACATTACGCGCGACGCGTGTTACCGAACCGATCGCGAACATGCAGGAAAGATAGAGGTTAGACTAATATTCGACGAAAATTAGAGCTAAACACAACTAAAGAGCTAAACATGCAAAGATAGCTAAGAAATAGTACTAATTACGGGAAAGGTATGTTAATATTAGTGATTTAAGAAGAGGAAGGGAATTAGTGGTGGTTATTATAAGGTAGCGAGATTTATAGTCCCTAAACGGTTCATGCAAGGAATAATTTGATCTACAAAGTAAAAGGAACAAAGGAGTAAAGTTTCTAGTAGATCTAACGGAAATCGTAAAGTTTATGCGGCTCAACAAGTCAGGGCTATCTACGTCACCCTTAATCAGGTTGTGCATAAAAATCACACCAAGCATTTTTCTACGACTAACTAAGGTTGGAAGGTTTATTAAAAGCAATCTACGAGGGTAAGATGGCAGTCTCACATCTGCATCCCAGTTGAGGTCATGCAGAGCAAAAAGTAAAAAGTTTTTCTGGACTGATTCTATACGGTCCTGGTGTACTTTGTACTGGGGGCACCATACACAAGAGCCGTACACCAAAATCGGACGAACAAGCGAGATATAGAGAGTATTCGTCAAGTAGGGATCGTCAAACTCCTTTGACCACCTTTTTATAAACCCAAGCACGCCCATGGCCTTATTTACCATTGTGGAAATGTGTTCAGAAAACTTTAACTTGGGGTCAAGTTTAACACCAAGATCATCAACCAATGTAATTCTCTCAAGAGAAGCACCGCAAAGGGTGTAAGGAGCTAACATGGGGCTGGACCGATGAAATGTCATAACTTTGCATTTCGAGGCATTTAGGTGTAACATATTTGCACAACACCATGACTGAAAGTTATTGAGATCGGATTGCAAGCGAGAGTGAAATGAAATGTCCTTGTACTGGACACAGAGTTTAACATCATCCGCATACATGAGTACTCGAGAATTTGTTAATACTGAAGGCAGGTCATTAATAAAGAGTGTGAAAAGTAGGGGGCCTAGATGGCTGCCCTGTGGTACTCCAGAAGTAACCTTAACAGGTGAAGAGAAGGAGTTTTTGAAGAGGACTCTTTGAGACCTTGAACGAAGATAGCTAGAAATCCATCTCAAAAGATTAGGTGGAAACCCTAAAAGGTCAAGTTTTTGTGCTAGAAGGGAGTGGTTTACAGCGTCGAATGCTTTACTGAAATCAGTGTAGATAACATCCGTCTGAAAGTTACATTGGAAGCCTTTAATGATAAAAGAGGTAAACTCTAATAAATTTGTGGTTGTTGATCGTCGCTTTATAAATCCGTGCTGAGATGGAGATGTAAGTGATTTGCAGAGATGTTGCAAATGCGGAGTTAAAATTTTTTCAAACATTTTAGGAATAGCGGATAACTTAGATATACCTCTATAATTATTAGCATCAGACTTGCTACCTTTCTTATGGAGAGGAATAATAAAAGATTCCTTCCAGATCGGGGGGAAGCATGAAGAATTAATGGATAGGGTGAATAGTTTAAGCAGGGGTCCACACAG
Organism: Drosophila subsilvestris; assembly: GCA_035043285.1. Lineage (NCBI taxonomy): Eukaryota > Metazoa > Arthropoda > Insecta > Diptera > Drosophilidae > Drosophila > Drosophila subsilvestris. The sequence goes on from JAWNNB010000963.1 coordinate 235,359, forward strand.
AGTGTCGGCACAGTACCTGAGTACACAGCCGGGAACTCCGTCAGGACCTGGTGAAAACACCGGCTTAACTAGTCGAAGATCATGAAGCAGTGAACTTTCATTTAACAAGGGGCTGAAAATGCCATTCGACCTTGGTAAACTGTATGGATACGGCTGACCAGAGTAGCTGTCAATGGAATAGGTTGTTTGGAACAATTGGGCAAAAAAAATCGGCGATTGCCTGATCATTGTTTGCCGTCATATTTAGAAATGATAGCGAGGATGGATGTGCGGACGTTCTACGCTTACTATTTACGAAGCTGTAAAACTGTTTAGGGTCCTGTGAAAAGCGTATCCTGCATCGAGATAGGTAATTTTTATAGCATTGAGCATTAAGAACGGAGAACTTTGACCGAGCTAATACATAGCGAGAGAGAGAAGTCGGAGAACCAACTTCTTGAAATTTTTTATATAGTCTTGATTTTAAGTTTTTAAGACTGGATAACTCTTTGGTAAACCAAGGAGGCTTCCCAGATCTAACCGGACAAGAAAGTGGGACACAAGAATCAAAAAGTGTGTCGAGTACATTGTAAAATATGTTTGTGCCTTTCATAACGTCAGTGCACAAGTACAGAGCGGACCAATCAAAAGCCCTAATGAGTTTATTAAGCTTCGTAAACTCGGCTTTACGAAAGCAACGAACACGTTCAGACAGCCTACTCGTTCAATCCAATACAGTCGGCCCAATATCGACCGACACTTCGAATGTAGGATGGTAGGAGTCTTCAGGTATAGTGAGCGGAAGGGCTCGGGTTAGCAACGCTATGGTCGGATCTGAGACAAAGCACAGATCAAGCAATCGACCCAAGGAATTTTGTCACATGGTTGACTTGAGACAGGGATAGGTCCAAAAAGCCGTCAATAAAGTCATGTCGTGACATGGGCACAACGTTATTAGACTCGTTAACCGAAGACCAAACAGTACCTGGCAAATTGAAATCGCCAAGAACTATCATATGGTCGTTATCTGATAGCGAGAAAGAAACAGTTTTTAAAGCGGACAAGTGATGCTCGTATATTAAGATATCCGAGGAAGGTGGAATATACGAGCAAGTAATGAAAATGGAAAAGCCTGGGAGAATCAGTTTTACGCACAGGAATTCCAGGTCTTGTTGAGCCTGGACTATGAAATGTTCCGACGCAAAGATTGAGTCCACTGCAATGAGGACCCCTCCTCCACGTCGAGACGAACGGTCATTTCTAAAGATTGTGTACCGACCTGCCAAAACTTCGGAACTAAGGATGTCCGGCTTTAGCCAGGTCTCGGTAAACACAATAACGAGAATGGACGAGAATGCGAGACTCTCAAGAAAATAGAGCGGTAAGATGAGGGTGGAGATAGAGGTGGAGCACTGATCTGAATACTTGGAAGAGTTATGGGGGGGCCTATTCTTCTTCTTAGCCTTGTATTCTTTCACCACCAAATGCTCCGGCCAAAATTTGGCAGAGCAAATGGTGGCGAAATGAGTCGAGGAGACGCTTATTTTGAAGGAAGCTATCTCCCTGGCATAAGAAAAATTAAACTTCTCCTCCGTTAAGCCGTCGGCTTTTATTTTGCTTTGAATAAAAGCAGTTTCATCGATAGATGTAAGGTCAGGGGCAAGCCGTGATACAAAAATTTTCCGCTTTGGTGGGACTCCCACCAGCGGTTTTGGAACCACAGGTCTGGGACCTGTGATGGCAATATCCGGTGGTTCGGGACGTCTATTAGCTGCTGGGGGCGAGACTGATAGGATAGTTATGGAGTTGGGTTCGGACACGACAGACACGGACGCAACAGACATATCTACCTGAATACTGTCCGAAGTGATGCATTCGGGTCCCGAAGCTGCTTCACCAGCAGCGATCGTTGCCCTTGGAGTGACAAACGTGATCAACTGCTGCACTGACGGAGTGGTCGGAGTTAGTTTTTCGGATGCCGGCGGACGAGAGGCTGTCGGCACTTGCAAGTCCCGCGGAGTGGACTTCTTGCGCCTCGGAGACTCAGCCAGCAGCTGCAAACTGCTGAACTGAGTGTCCATGGCCAAGAGCCGATCATATTGCTGTTTAAAGCCAACGATCAGCTCTTTGAAGCCACTCCGCGTCTGTCTCATGAACGACCGCATGTCGTTCATCACAGCACGGCATTCCTTACAACTATAGTGCAGGGCAATGTTTTGGGAAATGGCATCTCCTACACGGCCCGTAATCCCTACACATTTTGCGTGCACTACGCTTTCGCAAAGCCAGCAAGGGATATTGGACTGGTCATGGATAATCTTGCAGGTTTTTTTGGCACAGACAACCGAAAAATCCATAATGTTGTCTTTTAATTTTTTTTATCGAGAAAAAATAAGTTCAAAACAAATAGTAATCAGACCAATGTGCACAGCAAATGCTTAAAGCTATGCTTAAAGCAAGAATGGAAAAAACTGAGATGAGAGAGGAGGGTTGCAGCAACAGCTTATAACTGAGAGCGCTACGAACAGAAAGAGCGAGAGAGAAAGAACAGTTATTGGGATTTAGGTGATAGAAAGAGAGTGATAGAAGGTAATAACTACGACAAAGAGCGGCTAAATGTAATGAGAGGGCGTACTTACGAAAAGCAACAACACAAACACACGATTAACCGACGCACAAAAATAAATTAAATAAGTTGTGTTTTTACATAATTTTTAGGCATCCACCCGCGGTTAAAGATTGAATTCAAATAAAAGATAGTCAGGGAGTTAATTTGAAAATAATTTGAAAATAAAACACCGGCTGTTTAAGCAAAATAAAAGGAAAATGTGGAGCGCAAGACAAAAACACGTCTGGTCACTACGAATGAGAACGAATCTTAACCTGCCGTTAATTTCTTGATATACAAGCACATTAAAAAGATTTTTGGGTCGTTACAAATGCTTACCAGTTTTTTATCATTTTAAAAAATAACTATGATAAATGATTCTCACAATATTTATTTTATATTTATTATCGTACGACATTTTTTGACCCCTGAGGCCATTAGGACTCTGCTGGAGAAGAAATTCGATGGTTTTGATGGTTTGAAGAAGAACTCCCACAAACTCTACAAAGAAATGTCTGAAAATCTACATATATGAAAATGGAGAGATACAAATGTATAGTGCATCATCACGTAAGAACGGCTGGGCAGATTTGTTTTCATTTTTATTCAGTGGTACGTATTTGTCAAGAGAATGTCTTTACTAAAGAAAATTTTGGAAAAACCAACCTTCGATCGGGAAAAAAGCGATTTTGTATTTATTTATTTTATGGAAGTAGGCGAAGAGGCATTTGTCATATGTTAAGATGAGTTCTATTCATCAATTGAGTTTTTTGCTTTATTACCACCACCAAACGAAGATCATAAGTTCCTTTAAATCTATTTTGTTTGGAGATTCAACAATAGAACTAGATAGGCGATGTGCAATTTTTACTGCGACTAAACGTGAAATGATACAACAATTGCATAATCTTCTGCATGAGCATAATGAATTGGTCAGATTGTTCAAAACAATGCATTCTGACGACTACAAAATCATTATCAGAGCATACAAAAGACCAGCTGGAGGCCATGCAAGACAATACAATGCTCCAGGTATCAATCAAGTCGCAGTGGTAATTGCAGAAGAGAATGTAGAATCACGCGATATTGCTCTAAAGCGTCGGGATGGCGGACAATTGCAACGAGTATACCAGACTCATCGGTCATAAGTTTCGCTTCAATACCCATTGATGGTCTTTCGTGGAAAGGATGGCTATCACTTAAATATAAAGATGGTCAATGCAACGACAGGTTTTGTTAAAAAGTCATTACTTATTTTTTTCATTCCACAATTAAGTTGAACAAATTCATATTTCAGGAGAAGAAACGAATAAGCGCAATGAATTTGTATGCGTATCGATTGATGATTCGGCAATATGCTGACCTGTTGAGATCTGTTGAGATATCGCCGGTTGTTTCAACAGTACTGCGTCGACATGTACGTAAAGGAAATGGAGCGGCTCAATTTCATTCGTTTTAATCAGTCGAAGTTACGATCAGACGAATAAATCCATTGCGTGACGCCATCGCTACTGAAAGAAACGCCGCCAACGCCACCGCCGTTGTTGTCAAGATGGGATGACGTATGTGCGGAATTACGGACGTCCGGATTTATTCGTCACGTTCACTTGCAATCCGAAATGGCCCAAAGTTACGAGTCTGTTGCTGACAGGACAAACATGCAGCGATTGACATGATATCACTGCACGAGTTTTCAAACATTGGGATTGCCAGCGCAAATCGTTCGATGCACGATGCATTAAATCGCGACTTTCAACGAGAGCAGACTATGATCGAGATAAGCCGGAGCCAAATTTTCCGCTGTTCAACGCCGAGAAAAAGAACGCTTATGAAGGTTGTTGAGGAGGGAACGGGAGGCACTTACTTTCTCGATACGCCCGATGGGACAGGCAAGACAATCGTCATTTCGTTGATTCTGGCAACAGTTCGGTCAAGATCTCAAATTGGTGGTTTCATCCTCTGGAACTCCTGCCACATTGTTTGAAGACAGTCGAACTGCACATTCTGCTTTGAAGCTGCCGATAAATATTCTCACGGTTGACCAGCCAACGTGCACAGTCCCAAAGAACTCGGCGGCAGTGAAACTAATGCGAGAATGAAAAATCGTTATTTGGGATGAATGCATAAACGAGCTTTGGAGGCATTTAATAAAACGATGAAGGATTTACGAGGTAATTTAATATTATTTGGTGGGGCTATGATATGGCTCTCCGGAGATTTCCGTCAAACGCTTCCAGTCATTCCGAAATCTACTGCTGCCGATGAGCTTAATCACTAACCATACAGTATATAGATGTGCCAGTTCATACAACGAATGTGTTACAGGAAAATTTGCAGCCCAGGTCCTATGCTCTCAGTAGGACCTGAGAGAGTAAGAGAGAGTGCGGCCATGGTGCAACAATAAATCTTTGCCAGTCGTTTGTCAAACGTCGTCGAAAGAGGTTGTGTAGCGCACTTTTTTCAGTCTTTTGTCTTCTTCTTCCTCACAAATAAAATTCTTTCTATTGCTAGTGTTGAGCTAGTGAGCTTTTTCACTAGCTGTTGTCTTTATTTTGTAAATAAGAAGTCGATGGTTTTAGTTAAGTATATTTAGTTTATTAGTTGCGCGGTATAGGGGCCGGCAACGATCAATAATGCCTTTGTAGATAGAACGCGATTCGTATGTCCGTATGTAAGACCGAATATATGCTGTTATGTATTATAAAAGGTGCGAATGTATGTTCTTGCAGGTTCAGGACCAGATCAAGACGAAAGAACGTGAGTGCGATAATGATGACGATCAATTAACGACTAAAAGAGGGCAGGCGGACCGAATTGAGCCGAGTACGAGCGATAGATAGACAGAGAGAGTGCGAGAGAATAGCATAGATGCAGCAGCTGCATTAGCATAACAAAAAAGGCGATATAAGGAGGCCGCTGCCGTGTGTAAGCATAAGCGGTTAACAATATGTATGTAAAGTGGGCAGTGCAAAATAATGAACAATAATTAGATTTACGTTAGGCTGCACCACTATGATTAAGCTGATGATGTTTGTAGAATATATTATAGGGGAATATAAGGCTGGGAAACCAAACAAAAAGTAATTTTTTTTAAAATTTTTTTTTATTTTCTTAAACATTTTTCTGAATTATGAATTAAATGTCAGTATTTTTTTTTCATTATTTCGATTTATTATTATTTATATTTATTTATTAGCGAAAAAATGTTCTCGCCTGTCAGCGGAGGAATAAAACACTTGCTATCTCTTTCTAGCGCGTGTCTGTCTCTGAGTGCCCAGATATTTGGGTTGAAAATATTTATGGTCCATTTTGCAGCTATTTTCCTCTCCAGGTCCTATGGTCTTTGGCTTGGGGACAGGGACCGGGGCAATTCGGCATGTATTTGTGTGTGTACACAGACACGAAAATATTTTGCCAATGTTTACGTTTCGAAACCGCGCGCGGTTTTGATTTTTTTAGTTTCCAGGTTACGTAAATGTGTGTGTGCCACGTATTCACACATACTGTGCTTGTGTGTGGGTTCTACAATTTTTGGCCGCTTGAACTGAAATTTGTTTTTTGCAGCCAGCGACCGAGCTGACCTTCCGCAATATACATGTATGTGAGGAATGGGCACCAGCAATAAGTATGCGCCAAGTCTCTACTGAAATCTTATACCAAGTTTTTCGAACCAATTCACACATTTCTTCGGAGTTTCGAAACGTATTTGTGCCAATTCGTATTGACTTGGTCAACTCAAAACGTATACCATGTTTTCCGTAAACCAAGCCTTGACCAGACTTGAGGTGTGTTTTGAGTCGTTGTCCAATTGAAAGGCCCATCTCAAGGACATGTTTTCTTTAGCACATGGATGCATAATGCCAGTCAATATGTTTTTATGCCTGAAATTGGGCTTATGATCAGTATTACGATGTATCGGCTCAACGCCATGCCTCAATGCTTAAACATTTGTGTACTGGAAGTCGAGTTCTTTGCCTTTGGGACTTCGTACATACATATCTCCTGGAGTCATTACCAAAAATATTTGGTTGTGTTTTGTCGCTCCATAATATATTCAGACAGGCTCCTGTTCTCACAATCACTTTGCGTTTTACTTATCAGCAAAAAGTATGACTTTTCATTTCGACGCGCTCTGGAATCCACTTTGATGAATTCGTTTACTCTTTGTACTGCTACGCGCGCAAAATACTGCTGTTATACCCACGCGTTAGTGCTAACTCATACAAAAAGGCCTCTGTTATGTTTAACAGATCCTTATCGACAGCAAAATCGGGCTGCCACAGCTGTTCGGAGCAATTCACTTTTTTGTTTTTGCCCTGACCAATTTTGCAGATCCAATTTTGAGGTTGGCTTAAAAAAAAATTATTGATAACAAGGGCCCAAGCTCAATTGCCCAGTTAATAGTGTCAAATTCATGTCAATGCATCAATAAGTCATCTATTTTTTTCCTTTTGCAATTAAGATTTGTTTAGCTGTATATAAATACGTTTACTTTTCATTTCGGCGAGGAATTTGTTGCCGTTTTCAAAACGTAAAAGTCATGCATTTCACGTGTGCGGGAGCACCTAACTTTTCGTTTTGAAAAGTAAATCACATTTTTTTGGTGAAAGTCAAAACCGGAGCCTGCCTGATTACTTCACTTTTTTTACCTATCTGAGCCAGAGCATGAAAAATTATTCTCTCAAAATTTTTGACTCATCTTACAATTTTTTCTCGGAGTAATGGAACTTTTAGGGCTGTACGTCCTGGTAAGTCTGAATATTGACGTCTACGAGGTACAGTCTGAGATGATATTTCATTGCCAATTTGAGAGGAAATGGCATTCCTTATGTCAGTAGTTTTAGCCACTGTTCGTGCGAGATCCAACAAAGCGGTTGCAGTTGCTTTTTCTGGAATAGCAGCAACATTGTTAGAAGGATGCCGTACGTCTCATTCAGCATTAAAATTAACGTTAAATCTTCAAACTATTGAAGAACCAACGTGTGATATTGCAAAACACTCAGCAAAGTCCAAAGTTTTATCGGCGTCGAAAATCAGCATCTGGGACGAATGCACAATGGCGCATAAACGTGCATTAGAAGCACTTAACCGAACTTTGAAAGATTTACACAATGACTCGAGATATTTTGGAGGAGCAATGATTTTACTGTCTGGCGATTTCCGCCAAACACTGCCAGTAATTCCAAGATCTACGGCTGCCGACGAAATAAACGCTTGCCTCAAATCGTCGAATCTATGGCACTATGTGAAGAAACTGCAGCTGACAACAAACATGAGAGTTATATTGCTGAAGATTTCTCGGAGCAATTGCTGACTATCGGTAATGGTCAAGTACCTGTCGATTAATCGAGCGGATTAATATCATTTCCAAATAATTTCTGTAATTTTGTCTCATCAAAAGACGAACTTATCAACAATGTATTTTCAAACATTATTTCTAACTACACAAATAATGAATGGTTGAGTGAGCGTGCAATTTTAGCGGCTAATAATAAAGATGTAGATGACCTGAACTACATGATTCAAAATAAGATCATCATTCATTCAAATCTATTGACTACGTCACAAATGAAGATGAAGCCACCAACTATCCAATCGAATTTTTAAACTCCCTGGATGTGCCTGGCTTACCACCGCACAATTTACGCCTAAATATTGGCTTCCGTAGTAATCATGTTTCGAAACATAAACCAACCAAAACTGTGCAACGGCACGCGTTTGGTGGTTAGAAAATTGATGAACAATGTAATTTACGCGACGATACTAAAAGGAAAAATCAAAGGTGAGGAAGTTCTCATTCTGAGGATCCCGATGATCCCAACCGGTTTGCCGTTTGGCATTTGCCATGACCATCAACAAATCACAAGGCCAATCCTTAGAAGTTTGTGGTTTGAATCTAGAACATCCATGTTTTTCCCATGGTCAATTATATGTGGCATGTTGACGGGTCGGAAGTCCTTCTGCGTTGTTTGTTTTTGCGCCTGATGATAAAACAAAAAATGTCGTGTATCACAAGGTACTTAAGTGAAGAGAAACCTATGTACTAAAATAAAGAAATAATAATGAATGATTAATGTAGGTATTTAATTTTTGTTGTAAATTTTCTAATAAAAAAAAATTAATAAATTTAAAAATCTGCCTTTAAGGCGGAACAGAGTTCGCCGGGTCAGCTAGTTATTTATATTTATTTATTAGCGAAAAAAGGTTCTCGCCTGTCAGCGGAGAAGTAAAACACTTGCTATCTCTTTCTAGCGCGTGTTTGTCTCTGAGTGCCGAGATATTAGGGTTGAAAATATTCATGGTCCATTTTGCAGCTATTTTCCTCTCCAGGTCCTATGGTCTTTGGCTTGGGGACGGGGACCGGGGCAATTCGGCATGTATGTGTGTGTGTACACAGACACGAAAATATTTTGCCAATGTTTACGTTTCGAAACCGCGCGCGGTTTTGATTTTTTTAGTGGAATTTTTGAAATATGTGAACCTCCGATTCACACTGCGACCATCCACCATCCCCCATCCATGAGAAACAGCTGATGCTCATAATTGCGTGCGGAAATTTGTTTACGTCTGTAATTAAAATGAATATTTATAACATTTCAATGGTTGTAAATGTGATTCAACAACAAAACATATTCTTGACCAAACTAATCATGTTTCTGCACATGGATGATGAGGATGTGGATGAGGAGGATATATTAGAATGGATATTTGTTTCGAAAAAACTGAAGCGTGGTCATTTGTGACTGCTTCTACAAAATCCAATCAATGTTTTATATACAAATATATATGATATGTCCATTTATAACCGGTTTGGGATATTGTGTGAGAAAGATGTAGCCGAAAATAACGATGCTCTTTTTAATGAAAATTTTATATCGCCAAAGACACAAACCGACCGTCAACGACTTCAGACGTATTTTTGTATCGCTCCGCCGTGAAAATCAAATAATCGCAATTGATCGACAATTAATTCGCGAAAAATAAAATCTCGGGGTATGCATGGGTACCTGTACTCGTGTAGCCCATGAAAATCAAAAAATCACGTAATAAAGATTAATAGAATTAAGATAAAAGAAAAACAAATGTCAACGCATAAGAGCACTAGCTCGGTAAAATTCACAAGCACTGAAACCAAAGCCAAAATGAGCCAAGCCCGGCAGCAGCAACAAGACGAGCGTCGGCTCTCGCAAGTTAAAAACAACGCTTACTTCTCCATACGCTCGCCAACGGTAGCAGTACCAACAAAAACTGCAACACTGCAAGTGAACGAGGGAAGAGCACGCTCTCTCTCCCCTGCATTGCAAAGTGGGTCATGGAGTGCTCAGTGCCCATCCCCCGATTCTTACGGCCTCGCCAATGATTTGCTAATAGCAACGACCACAAGCACAATGCCCTCGTTTAAAACGGTGACATCGACCACAGCAACGACAACAACTACAACAACAACTACAACAACAACAACTTCAACTGCTCAACGCCCGGTATTGTCGACCCACTGCGACAATCCCCACCCCTCCCAGCCGATAAGCTCAAAAAACGCTAACGTAGCGTTAATTCAGACCGGGCTCGATCGGTACGTACAAACTAAGCGAAAACTGAGCCCGCAAGCTGCGAAGAAAGCACCAAAACTAAAAAAGATAGATGAAAACGCTATGTCACATAAGCCAATGGCAAACAACAGATTCGCGATCCTCAGTGTCCAAAATGAGGATCAGGATGAGGCTCAAACGGCAAAGGCGTCCAAAGTAAGGCCGCCACCTATTTATGTACGGCAGGCGAATTGTGCTATGCTAGTTAAAAAAGTATCAGATAAAATTGGCGCAGACACATTTTATGTCACGCATATAAAAAGAGGTAACATAAATGAAACTAAAATACAAGTGAAAGACGAAGAAAATTATCGATCGGTGGTCGAATACCTAGAAAACGAGAAATTGAATTACTACACCTACCAACTTAAGAGTAGCAAAGGACTACAAGTGGTTATCAAAGGAATCGAACCAACAGTCCCAATCAATGAGATAATAGATGGACTTAACGATAAGGGCTTCGAGGTCAAAATGGTTTCAAACATAATAAATAGAAACAAAATTCCCCAGCCAATGTTCAAGGTAGAACTGACACCTGGCAGTATGCACATAAGCAAAAATGAAGTCCACCCAATCTACAAGCTTCAATATCTACTGCACCGTAGGATCACCGTTGAGGAACCGCATAAACGAAATGGACCAGTCCAATGCACAAATTGCCAAGAATATGGACACACGAAAACCTATTGCACTCTACGGGCAGTCTGCGTTGCCTGTGGGGATGTCCATCTCACTGAGGCCTGTCCCGTAAACAAGGAAGACCCATCTGCCAAAAAATGTAGCAACTGCGGGGGAAACCACACTGCCAACTATAGAGGATGTCCTGTCTATAAAGAATTAAAAAATCGCCTAAGCCAACAGATAGCTGCAGCACGAAACCCAGTCGTCCGACAAAATTTACCATATATTCCATCAACTACGACTCCAGGAGTTTCTTTTGCTCAGGCGTTAAGTTACAATAACGGGTCGTACGCCTCAGTCTCTAAGCCGACACCTCAACAAACCACTGCAGGAATGATGCAGCATCAGGACTCAAACCAGTTCCCAGAAATCATTGCCCAGCATAACCCTACAAATCCGGCCCAATTGCCTTGTGGAATCGAGTCAATGCTGGTAACTATAACAAACACAATGGTAGCAATACAACAAACGATGCAGGAGCTTATGCGCAATCAAAACCTCCTCCTGGAGTTCTTACTCAAACATAAATCTGTTTAAAATGGGTTGCCTAAATATTTCTTTCTGGAATGCAAATGGCATTTCACAGCACAAGTGCGAGCTCTTGAAATTCCTCGCTCAACACGACATCGACGCCATGCTCATATCAGAGACTCACCTAACAAATAAAAATTATTTTCACCTTGATGGCTATAACTTCTATGCGACTAATCATCCTGATGGTAAGGCACATGGAGGTACTGGCGTTCTGATCAAGAATCGCATAAGGCATTATCCGTTGCCATCATTTGCTACACCTTATCTGCAGGCAACATCAATTCATATTGAAATTCAGAGCGGCTACATAAACCTATCCGCAGTATACTGCCCACCGCGCTTCTGCATTTCCGAATCAGAATTTATAAAATTCTTCGACCTACTAGGTGACAGATTCATAGCAGCTGGTGACTACAATGCCAAGCACACCCATTGGGGATCTCGTCTTACCAACCCAAAAGGAAGACAACTATATAACGCTATAATAACGCCAAGAAACAAACTGGACTTTATCTCTCCGGGCAAGCCTACATATTGGCCCACAGATCCAAAGAAGCAACCCGACTTGATTGATTTTGCAATCACACGAAGAGTGCTGCAAGCACAGATTAATGTAGAACACTTAACAGATCTATCATCTGATCACTCGCCCATTCTACTTCAACTTTACGATCATCCACAGCTTTCGGAACGCCCATACTTTCAAACATCTAGCAAAACAGATTGGCTTAAATACCGGAAGTATATAAGCTCCCATATTGATGGCTTCCCAAACGCTTATTGTAAAGAAGACATTGATAGCTCTGTTGAAAAATTAGTATCCGCAATGTCATTGGCGGCAAAACACTCTACACCAATATCAGCAGCTAATAAACGTTCCCACAACAGTCGTGTTTCTAGGCACATTGAAGTGCTGCTACGCGATAAAAGAAGGCTTCGGCGAGAGTGGCAAGCCCACAGATCACCTGCCTCGAAAGAGCGGCTAAGCATAGCCAACAACCTATTACGCAGAGCCCTAGAAGATGAAAGAAACCAAGCTGAAATATACTATATGGAGCAACTGTCCCCAACTAGCAAACGATTCCCACTGTGGAAAGCTAAATCTGGCGTATGTCCACCAATCGAGAGTGAATCACCGTTGCGTACAGAAACAGGAGAGTGGGCTCGAAGCAATAAAGAAAAGGCAAATACATTTGCCATCCATCTGGAAAACGTCTTCAAACCACACCCAGCAACAAATAACTTTGTGCTCCCACCACCCAACAATCCCGAAGTTGCTCCGCCCATCATATTCCAATCAGGAGAAGTCACAAGGGTCATTAAAGACCAAATCCCAAAGCAAAGAAAAGCTCCGGGCCACGACTTCATCTCCCCTAAAATGATCATAGAATTGCCGAACTGTGCAGTGCATTTCCTCACCATGATATTCAATAACATGATGAAATGGGGCTATTATCCTCAAGAATGGAGGAAATCAGTCATCTCCATGATCCATAAAGCCGGGAAAGACAAGTCCAAGCCATCATCATATAGACCTATCAGTCTCCTGCCTTGCTTATCAAAGATTTTTGAAAAGCTACTCCTGAATCGTATCAAACAACACCTACACAACAACGGTACCATCCCGATGCACCAATTTGGATTTCGGGAAAAACATGGAACCATTGAACAAGTAAACCGTATAACGTCTGAGATAAGAAATGCATTCGAAAGACGAGAGTACTGCTCCGCTGTTTTTCTGGATGTTGCCCAGGCCTTCGACCGCGTTTGGCTAGAAGGCTTAATCTACAAAATTAAAATATTACTTCCACAGAACATCCATGGAATATTGGAGTCATACCTACAGCAAAGAAGCTTCGCAGTACGATGCAAAGATTTCCTCTCCGAATATCATCCAATTGAAGCTGGTGTACCCCAAGGCAGCGTACTCGGACCGACATTGTATATCATCTTCACAGCAGATCTACCGACAAGCAGGCTAACAACAACTTCAACATTTGCTGATGACACTGCCATACTAAGTCGCTCCAAGTGCCCAACAAGAGCAACGGAACATTTGTCATGTCATCTCGTGGCCTTAGAAAAATGGCTAGCAGACTGGCGCATACATGTAAACGAGCAAAAGTGCAAGCATGTTACCTTTACCTTGAACAGACAAACTTGCCCTCCACTATATCTGAACAGCACCAACATTCCACAAACCACCGAAGTAACATACCTCGGCGTTCATCTAGATAGAAGGCTTACTTGGCGTAAGCACATCGAAGCGAAGAGGAATCAACTAAAATTTAAAGCTAGTAATCTACATTGGCTAATAAACACCCGCTCACCACTAAAACTGGAGTACAAAGTACTTTTGTACAAAGCAGTTCTCAAACCCATCTGGACATACGGCTCCGAGCTATGGGGAAATGCTTGCGCTAGTAATTTAGAAATAATCCAGAGAGCTCAATCGAAGATACTAAGAACTATCACTGGGGCGCCATGGTACATACGGAATGAAAATATCCATAAAGACTTAAATGTAGGATCAGTTAAAGATGAAATCGCCAAGGTGAAAGCAAAGTATCAGGTCAAGCTACAGGTTCATCCGAACAGACTTGCGCAGTCCTTAACTTGGCACACTAGCCATACACGACTCCGGCGAAGAGACCTACCCACCCAGCAATAATACTTAGTTAGGGACGTACTCCAAATAATTAAGTGAAATTAATTTTAAAAAAATGTATTAGGCTAAGATTTGCATACTTGTCGTCAGTCTCTAATAGAGAAGATTCGATAAATAAAATAAAAAAAAAAAAAAAAAAAATATCGCCAAAGCATTGTATACTTTGGGCTGTTTTTCTGAGTATAGAATAGTCGGAGGGCTGTTAGCCAACGGCGTGTGCAATTTCCTACATGAGTTTTGCAAAACACTCATCATAAACAAATTCCCAGAGCATAGTCCAGAAACTATCTGACTTCTGAGTTTTTTTGCCTGAGAATATTTTGACATCAGATGTTTTGTTGTGGTTTTTTTCCATTTTCCTGTCTGTCATTGTTTACATTTTCGTAGTGAATTCCGATTTTTCGTTGTGAATGTCTATTATATATGGTTGCATTTGACAATTATCGAAAAAATACCGCATGGAAACGTGCGAATTAGGAACGTCCCAGATGGATGGTGGAATAACTGGGAAATTTTCGGAACGGTAAAACCTTACGGCCCATCCCAGAAATGGATGGGGGATGGTGGATGGTCGCCAGTGTGAAAAGGCTATAACAGGTAAAGAGAAGGAGTTTTTGAAGAGGACTCTTTGAGACCTAGAACAAAGGTAGCTAGAAATCCATTTCAAAAGATTAGGCGGAAGTCCTAAAAGTTCAAGTTTTTCTGCTAGAAGGGAGTGGTTTACAGAGTCGAATGCTTTACTGAAATCAGTGTAGATAACATCCGTCTGAAAGTTACATTGGAAGCCTTAATGATAAAAGAGGTAAACTCTAATAAATTTGTGGTTGTTGATCGTCGCTTTATAAATCCGAGCTGAGATGGAGATATAAGTGATTTGCAGAGATGTTGCAAGTGCGGAGTTAAAATTTTTTCAAACATTTTAGGAATAGCGGATAACTTAGATATACCTCTATAATTATTAGCATCAGACTTGCTACCTTTCTTATGGAGAGGAATAATAAAAGATTCCTTCCAGATCGGGGGGAAGCATGAAGAATTAATGGATAGGGTGAATAGTTTAGGCAGGGGTCCACACAGAGCGTCGGCACAGTACCTGAGTACACAGCCGGGAACTCCGTCAGGAACTGGTGAAAACACCGGTCCTGTGAAAAGCGTATCCTGCATCGATATTGGTTATTTTTATAGCATTGAACGTTAAGAACGGAGAAATTTGATCGAGCTAATACATAGCGAGAGAGAGAAGTCGGAGAACCAACTTCTTGAAATTTTTTATATAGTCTTGATTTTAAGTTTTTAAGACTGGATAACTCTTTGGTAAACCAAGGAGGCTTCCCAGATCTAACCGGACAAGAAAGTGGGACACAAGAATCAAAAAGTGTGTCGAGTACATTGTAAAATATGTTTGTGCCTTTCATAACGTCAGTGCACAAGTACAGAGCGGACCAATCAAAAGCCCTAATGAGGTTATTAAGCTTCGTAAACTCGGCTTTACGAAAGCAACGAACACGTTCAGACAGCCTACCCGTTCGATCCAATACAGTAGGCCCAATATCGACCGACACTTCGAATGTAGGATGGTAGGAGTCTTCAGGTATAGTGAGCGGAAGGGCTCGGGTTAGCAACGCTATGGTCGGATCTGAGACAAAGCACAGATCAAGCAATCGACCCAAGGAATTTTGTCACATGGTTGACTTGAGACAGGGATAGGTCCAAAAATCCGTCAATAAAGTAATGTCGTGACATGGGCACAACGTTATTAGACTCGTTAACCGAAGACCAAACAGTACCTGGCAAATTGAAATCGCCAAGAACTATCATATGGTCTTTATTTATTTATATCTATAAATGTTCCGACGTAAAGATTGAGTCCACTGCAATGAGGACCCTTCCTCCACGTCGAGACGAACGGTCATTGCAACGAGTATACGAGACTCATCGGTCATAAGTTTCGCTTCAATACCCATTGATGGTCTTTCGTGGAAAAAATGGCTATCACTTAAATATAAAATTCCGATGATCCTATTGGGCTTTTTGGTGGCTCAGAGGGAGCCTAGCTGAGGCCACCGGACGGGTCGCATATGGCGAACGGCCTTCCCCTGTGGATAAGTCAACTGTGAATAAGCGGGCATCCCAAAGAGAACCAACTAGGGCCGGCTCTGAAGGAGAGTACCGAAAAAAGCAGTCCCGGACAGCCAGCGGGTGTTCGCGAAGCAGCAACACTGACGATGCGCTTGTGGTGCCACCTCTCATCAAGTAGCTCACACACTCCCATCCCTACACATACATACCCACATCCAAACCCCAACACTCCCCTCACACCGGGCCGGACTAAGGTGTCATTCGACCCGTGCCAAGAGTCAGCCTGGCTGGAGGCCCGGTATAAAAACTAGCCCAGTCGCGAACGGAGAGCTCAGGGACTTGGCAACCCCCAGTTCTAATGATGCCTTACCCGGACAACGTGGAGCTCTGCCGGGGTTGACCGTCCGTTGGTCTAAACAAATAGAAATCCTTCGTAGAGACTGCAGGACTCTATTTAACAGATCTAAAAGCAGCAGAGAGGAAGAACACTGAGCTAATTACAAAAGCAATCTAGCCCTATACGAAAAAAAAGAAACTAGGAGAGCAAAAAGGGCCTCTTGTCAAAAATTCTGGCGATGGCGCACATCCTCACAAAACAGAATACTCCCTTATAGCCTTCCTCGAGATCGGTGCTGCTTTTAACAACGTCATACCAGAGGCCATAACGGAGGCCCTGACTGAGGAGTCAGCCCGTAAGGTGGTGTCCTGTTTCCCGTTCTATGGAACATAGCAGTCAACAAGATTCTGTTCGACCTGGAAGGGGGGGGGCTGCAAAGTAGTGGCATACGCGGACGACGTTGCCATCATCTTCTTGGAAAAATTCCCTCAAACACCTCAAACGATCTAATGACCGCAAAGCTCGCGCGACTGTCAGAATGGACAAAGTCACGTGGACTGGGAGTCAATCCCTCTAAAACGGAACTTGTATTGTTTACAACCAAACACAAAATCCCGCCTCTCAATCCCCCAATACTAAACGGATGCAGGCTCTCCTTCAGCGACAATGCCAGTTACTTAGGGTTGGTAATTGACAAGAAGCTTAGCTGGAACCTGAACATAAAAGATAGAGTGTAGAAGGCTACGATAGCCCTCTACAATTGCAAAAAGGCCATTGGGTTAAAATGGGGCATGAACCCAAGAATAGTCCCATGGATATACCTAGCAATAGTAAGACCAATAAAACTCTACGGAGTCGCGGTGTGGTGGCCTGCGCTATCGAAAAGGACCATCACTAAACAACTGGGCAAGGTGCAGCGCACTACAGCCCTATGTATCAGTGGAGCTCTGCGCACCACACCAACGGATGCCCTAAATTCTATCCTATGCCTGCAGAGCCTTGACCTAACTCACCTAAATATCTACAGTGATAGCCAAGCTGAGATCAAATCGCTAAATGCGATAACATCGATCTCGGCTAGCTTCATAAGGGCATCCGGATCGGACAATGGATAACATAGTGTCTCACAAGGGAAGAGGGAACAATTTATGCGGTATCACAAAAGGCCGAAACCTAGGTGTGTCGGGTTCCTAGCGATCCAGACAACCGTCTCAACCTAACCTAATCTAACTACAAAGATGCTCAATGCATCGACAGGTTTTGTTAAAAATTCATTACTTATTTTTTTCATTATACAATTAAGTTGGATAAATTCATATTTTTTAGGAGAAGAAACGAATAAGCGCAATAAACGTCGAAACGGAGCGGCTCAATTTCATTCGTTTTAATCAGTTTATGTTACGATCAGAAGAATACATCCACTTGCGTGACGCCATTGCCACAGCGAAACAAATGCGAGAATGCAAAATTATTATTTGGGATGAATGCACGATGGTGCATAAGCGAGCAATGGAGGCAATTGATAGAACGATGAAGGACTTATGAGGTAATTTAATATTATTTGGTGGGGCTATGATATTGCTCTCCGGAGATTTCTGTCAAATAGCTTCAGTCATTGCCAAATCTACCTCTGTCTTTATGGAAGCATGTCAAGAAGTTGGAATTGACCACAAACATGATAGTAGCGATGCAGAACGACCCATCGGCTACTGAATTTTCGAGACAACTGTTGGCACTCGGCAATAGCCAAATTCCGGTTGATATTTCGACTGAATTGATATCGTTCCCGTCAAATTTTTTGCGCCGAAGGAGGAACTGATCGCTAAAGTATTCCCCGACATTGCACAAAATTATACAAATCTTGATTAGATTATTGAACGGGCAATACCAGCAGCGAAAAATAAGGATGTCTATAGCCTGAATTTCAGTATTCAAGATCAAATCGCTGGAGTATAATTCTGAAATTTGGATTTTATTTGTTATCAATCTGGAGTTTATCTGAAGGCGTTAAAATGGATAGAGACAACGTTCGCCGGGTCCGCTAGTATTAAATAAATATGAGAATCAATTCATTTTCGTCCATTTTGACGTCGTCTTGTATAATTCTGTTTATTTCTCAAAACTTGGTTACTTTCCTGTTCATCAAGCACAAAAATCAGCGATTCTCAAGACGAAAAAACACGCGTCTACCAATGTGAACCCCTTTTCTGCTTCATTGCGTCTACTCCGATATCGATAGGACGCACCCAGGATATTTTCAAAAGGATATTAAAGACAATTAGTATGCTTCATCTCCTTTTTCTGAGATGGCAACGGCCGTTCCTTAGAGATTCCTACAATATATATCGATAACTATATCTGTCGGGTCAGGCAGCATAACGCATATACCTACGCCTGGCAGCGGCTGTTCTGACAGCTATAACTCCCGCTGCTTCCGTGCTGCTGTTGCACCTGCTGCGCTTAAGCAGCTCTCGTTCGTCATCTACCGCTCGGCTAATGAGCAGCGCCGAGCTATGCCATAATGCTCTCACGCTCATATTAAGAATTTATGCATAGGACACGGGCAGTCGGCCCATTTTGCCCTGCCAGTAGTCTTTAATTGATCGTCATCATTATCGCACTCACGTTCTTTCGTTTTAGTCTGAAACTGATCTCCAGCTAATATCGTCGCTATCGCTTCTACGCATTTCTTTCGTCTTGATCCGGTCCTGAACCTGCAAGAACATACCTTCGCACCTTGTATAATGCATAACAGCATATATTCGGTCTTACATACGGACATACGAATCGCGTTCTATCTACAAAAGCATTATTGATCGTGGCCGACTTCTATACCGCGCAACTAATAAACTAAATATACTTTACTGAAAAAATCGACTTCTTATTTACAAAATAAAGACAACAACTAGTGATAAAGATTGCTAGCTCAACATTGGTGACCCCGACGTGATTGTAAAATAATTAATCGATCAGTGAAATCACAAACTACATTTCAACATAATAATTTACATTGCCGTTCGTTCGTCTGGTTTCGCTCGCCGCTCTTATCCACTGCCGTCGACCACATAACCAGTGCCATTAACCACATAGCTTCCATACAAGCATATACATCGGCCGCCCGTGCACACACGCATCGCGTCTTAGGTTCCCGTTTATTACGCACGTTGCGCTTTGTGTTCCTCTTCCAGCTACGAACGTTTCTAGAGCCGCTGCTGATATGGATGCTGCCAACGACGCTCCAGTTACCAGGGAACAAAACAGGGTGTCTTTTCTGAGGATTAAGTCAACGGAACTATGTGAGAAAGTAAAGAGATTGACTACCGCTTGGAAAGATGAGGCTGCGGTCTGTGATTATTACATGCTACTGGTAAAGCTTGAGCAGATCGAGAAGCTGAATGGGCAATTTGAGACATTGCACAACGAGCTTGAAGAATTGGACTGCACGGAAATTCATAGTGAGACAGCTTTGAAACACTTGCCAGTGCTCTCAAGGCTTCGATCATGCGTGAAATTGCTATGATTAGCGGATACATGCCTCTGTATTCTACGTTTGCGGGTGCAAATGCTACTGCTGGTTTTGCCGGTTCTCTGCCGCTACCTCGCCGTTGGCCAGGATCATCCCTTACTCCTATACAATTGCCAATTTTTAGCGGAGGATATGCGGATTGGACGGGCTTTTACTCGATGTTCACCACCATCATCGACAATCATCCAGACCTATCCAACATAGAGAAGTTCCAGCATCTGTGATCTTGCCTTCGTGATTCGGCGTTGGAGACAGTTCGTTCGCGGGAAATCTCGTTTAGTTTTTTAGACGCACATTACTGAGATTCTGGGGCTACAGGCTGTGGAGAATGGGTCAGTGTCGATGCTGCGGGAGATTTCTGACAAGTTCAACGCCAAGTTCGTTTCGCTGCAGGCTTTGGGAACTCCTGAGCAGATCGCAGGATGCATCATTTTACAGGTGCTGCTTCGTAAACTTGATTCAGCGACTTAAGCCAAGTGGGAGGAACGGTTAGAGGACACAGCCTTTGTCAACCTGATTCCGTCATGATTTCTGCTAGCCACGGCAACAGTCTTGGTAAAAAATCGTTCCGAAGTTTTTGTTCCCTGTCGAGCGTTGCTTGACTCCGGCTCTCAGCTACACTTAATTACTTCCCGCTTCGAAAACCATCGACTTCAGTATCAGGAATATGCGATTCTACCTTTGTCACGGATGGAGCTTCGGTCAACGTTAGCCTGCACTCTCGTTCATCGGAATACTCAACTCTCATCACCGCTGTCGTAGCCTCTAGCATAAATGACCGGCAGCCGAGCTTCGGAATAGACACTTGCAACTAGAATATTTCAGCAAACCTGCGACTAGCTGATCCAGAGTTTTATAGACCTCAGCGTGTCGATCTTCTAATTGGCGCCAGCTTGTTTTACGAACTCCTCTGTGTTGGTCAGGTCAAGCTTTTGCCTGGATTTCCATCAATTCAGAAGACTAGCTTGGGTAAAGCCCGTGTAAAGGGGGTGGGGGGGTCCTCTTTAATGGTTTCGCGCGCTCCGGCCGTAGCTGCTGATGACAACCTAGATGAGAGACTTGAGGTTCTGCTGCGACGAATTCGGGAGGTAGAGAATTGCTCCGAACCCATAGTAAATTCTACCAAAGAAGAGCTAGATTGTGAAGCTCCCTTTGTTCAGCATTTCCGCCGATTGCAAACCGGCGATTATTGTGTTCGACTGCCATCAAGCTCTCCGTAGATTCTTATCCCTTGAACGGAAGTTAGATTGCCGTCCTGATGTAAAACCTCTGTATGCTGCTTTCATAAACGATTACCTTGATCTAGGTCATATGTCTTTGGTTCCAAGCTTCGGGTCGTTTTCGATGGATCCGCAGCAACGCTCACCGAT